>CM055738.1:19811143-19926143 GCA_029465975.1 Dallia pectoralis | reverse complement strand
TACCAAGCTATAGAACCCTTAAAGGTTCTATATAGAACCGCTTATTCTTTGTGTGTAGTACAAGTTAAAAATACAAAAAATACACATTATTTAGCCTACCCAACACACTTCCCATTTTATTTTTAATTGTATTTAACCTTTGTTTAACCAGCTAGGCCGATTGAGAACAAATTCTCATTTGCAACTAATGAGCTGCACCAACTGCTATAATGACAAAAAGTAAGCAGAACAAATAACTGCATTTAGTTTCTATATGATTAAATTGCATTGGATATAGCCTGACCTATCCATTAGACGTACACATGGTATTGGCTGGCTGGCAAACAATTACTAATTTGCGTTTTGCAATCCATCACACAAAAGAAAACACTCAACAATATCTCAAGCCAAATTGACATACAAGTTACTCTCTGTTTCTAATAAGACACGACATGTGTTTTTTAAAGCCTTCCCAAATCAAACATTCACTCAGGTTAGTAAACTGTGATAGACCCATGAACAACCCAGAACCTCCCTCTAGTAGGGGACTAGGTGGAATGGGGACGCACTCAGAACTGTTCATTCTTCAACATTTGCATCTATGTATCTAGTTGGTTTCGCCTCCTGTTGAACTATTTGCCCCGTAACCTCAGGAGTGTTTTATTTTTTATTTTTTATTATCCGGACTGTGCGGTACATATTCCTTTTATTTCATATTGAACCGTTCAACGTGTCCCGGCGAATTTTGACTTGTCTAAAAGTAAAAATGAGTAAAAATGCCCCGAGAGATGAGTGGGATAACCCCACGCAGTTTGTCCTGGCGTGCGTTTCCTACGCAGTGGGATTGGGAAACGTATGGCGTTTTCCATACCTGTGTCAAATGCATGGAGGAGGTAAGGGATTTATGGGTATTTATGTGACAGTATTGGTGAATACTCTGTTCTGATGGGATTTCTAGAATGCATATTTGTTCTGGATATGGGACTGTTAGATGTCTTCGGGATAATGTGCGTAACGTTGAACGTACCGAATACGACTCGTTGCATACTGCTGTGAAATTAGATTCATATTCGGAATTCCACAGTCAATATACGTCATAAACGAAACCTTCAAAAACAAACCATTCACATATTCTAAATATGCTGTATATAGAGAACAAGCAACACACCTTGTTTTTCTATATCGGTTTCATATTTATCTTTCAGAGTCAACAATACCGTGAATGTGTGTTTCACTGTGACTGGAGTGTTTAGGCACCGTCTTAAATGTCATTTTTATGAAACATCGACAGTTCTTATAATTAATTTGTTACTTTTTTACCAAAAACAACTGTAGTATTTTCAGGAACCGCTGCTCTACCATCTAGATGCAGCAGTAGCAGCATGAAAATACTTAAGTTAAGCAGAAGCAGCAGTAGCCTATAGATTGAGTACTTAGAAAAGCGCTATATAAGCTACAAATTGTATTATCATTATGATTAAAGCAGCAGAAAATAATGTTGGTGGTAGAGCAACAGTCACTTAGGCTATTATAGTTATTTTTTCATATAAGTTTCATTTGGTCCGAGGTATTGAGAAAGGTTTTTATTAATAAAGAAATGCTTTGAAAATTATTTAAAAACATTAATTTACAAGAATCTGAAAAACTTAAGTATGGTGATGTTAGAGCAGATATCCCTGACGCTATAATAGTTGTTTTTCCCCCAAAACATTTTACTCGAGTACAATTTAAAAACTAAAGGATGTTGATTGTCGAGCAGCCCCCCTTGAAGATATATCAGATGGTTATTTCCATGTATGTTTTTTTCATTCAAGGTCTGTCATTAATTTTACATTGGGTCTTAGTTATTTGCCTTTATTTTAATAACAGGTGATTAAGGTATTTTTATATTGACTTTGCTAATAATTATTATTATGTAAATGGTAGGGCACCAAATTCTGAGCTCTTTATAGTTGTTTTGATTGGTCAATGTGTTTTTGTTGCAACGCAATCAGTGTTTACCATTAAAAAAAGACATTAGTTGTGCACTTTTAACTCGCTCCCTTAACAGAGAATACATTGCGAATCTGCCATAGACATGACTGTAAATTCGCTTTTTGAAAATTGAACGCAACAGAGGAAACTTGTGTCTATTATATTGGTTCAGCCAACCACATAGTCCATATTATACTGGTTCAGCCATCCACATAGTCCATATGTAGACTTAAGTCTGGTGGGATAAATAGGGGAAATTGAACTATCATTGTTTTGCCATCAGATGAAATAACACATTAAACGGTTTGTAGAAATCCTTTACAGAGTGACTACCGGGATAGTTACAAAAACACCATTAGAATTAGCTCAGCAAAACAACCCAGGCTGTAGTATCATCAGATGGGTTTGAATCAGAATTTGTTATAGACAGAAGTTCAATTTCGGTTTGTTACTGGTTAGCCTGTATATAAATGTTATTTTTATTTCAGTCATTTTAATGTAAATGTAATTTGAATATGCCAATGTCACAGTAATGTACAGTACTCCCTTTCTTGCACAAGCTTTTGCATAATTACAGTTTCATTTCCAAAATCTACTAAAGTCACTTGTGGATCAACTGAACAAGAGAACAAAATCACTATAGTGTTTTTTTTTTAGAAACCGACGCCTCACAGGACCTATGGGCTACTGGCAGCTTCACTAAATAGTAGCCACAAAACACCAATCTCAATGTTACCAGGGATGACACGACTTCTAGGCAGAGTTTTTCCTCTTTCCTTAAAAAGAAACAGCTTTCTTTAATCAATTGTCACTTTTAATGATTATTTAGCGAAAGACAAAATATGCAACAGAGTATAGGGACAGCACTTTAATTGTTTAGTAAATAAAGCAGAGTATTCAGAAAAAGACAGTGTCTGTGACTGTGTGTCATGTTAGCGTGGATGACGAAGTACAGTTCATCTTATATGTTGTGTGTTGGTGCTTTTGTTTCTGCTGGTACAGATGTGGTTCTTTATTTAAGTGGTAAAATATATAGTACAGAATAAAATTTGTCGGTCCTAAGGTGGGTTCCTCATACCATACATAATTATGTTGGTCCTAAGGTGGGTTCCTCATAACCTATATCATTATGTTGGTCCTAAGGTGGGTTCCTCATACCCTATATCAATATGTTGGTCCTAAGGTGGGTTCCTCATAACCTATATCATTATGTTGGTCCTAAGGTGGGTTCCTCATACCCTATATCAATATGTTGGTCCTAAGGTGGGTTCCTCATACCCTATATCATTATGTTGGTCCTAAGGTGGGTTCCTCATACCATATATCATTATGTTGGTCCTAAGGTGGGTTCCTCATACCCTATATCATTATGTTGGTCCGAAGGTGGGTTCCTCATACCATATATCATTATGTTGGTCCTAAGGTGGGTTCCTCATACCCTATATCATTATGTTGGTCCTAAGGTGGGTTCCTCATAACCTATATCATTATGTTGGTCCTAAGGTGGGTTCCTCATACTCTATATCATTATGTTGGTCCTAAGGTGAATTCCTCATACCATATATCATTATGTTGGTCCTAAGGTGGGTTCCTCATACCCTATATCATTATGTTGGTCCTAAGGTGGGTTCCTCATACCCTATATCATTATGTTGGTCCTAAGGTGGGTTCCTCATACCCTACATCATTATGTTGGTCCTAAGGTGGGTTCCTCATACCATATATCATTATGTTGGTCCTAAGGTGGGTTCCTCATACCCTATATCATTATGTTGGTCCTAAGGTGGGTTCCTCATAACCTATATCATTATGTTGGTCCTAAGGTGGGTTCCTCATACGCTATATCATTATGTTGGTCCTAAGGTGAATTCCTCATACCATATATCATTATGTTGGTCCTAAGGTGGGTTCCTCATACCATATATCATTATGTTGGTCCTAAGGTGGGTTCCTCATACCCTATATCATTATGTTGGTCGTTAGTTGGGTTCCTCCTCCTTTATATTTTTATGTTGGTCCTAAGGTTGGTTCCTCATACCCTATACCATTATGTTGGTCCTTAGTTGGGTTCCTCCTCCTATATATTTTTATGTTGGTCCTAAGGTTGGTTCCTCATACCCTATATCATTATGTTGGTCCTACGGTGGGTTCCTTATACCCTTTGTCATTATGTTGGTCCTAAGGTGGGTTCCTCATACCATATATCATTATGTTGGTCCTAAGGTGGGTTCCTCATACCATATATCATTATGTTGGTCCTAAGGTGGGTTCCTCATACCCTATATCATTATGTTGGTCCTAAGGTGGGTTCCTCATACCCTATATCATTATGTTGGTCCTAAGGTGGGTTCCTCATACCATATATCATTATGTTGGTCCTAAGGTGGGTTCCTCATACCATATATCATTATGTTGGTCTTAAGGTGGGTTCCTCATACTCTATATCATTATGTTGGTCCTAAGGTGGGTTCCTCATACCATATATCATTATGTTGGTCCTAAGGTGGGTTCCTCATACCCTATATCATTATGTTGGTCCTAAGGTGGGTTCCTCATACCATATATCATTATGTTGGTCCTAAGGTGGGTTACTCATACCATATATCATTATGTTGGTCTTAAGGTGGGTTCCTCATACTCTATATCATTATGTTGGTCTTAAGGTGGGTTCCTCATACCCTATATCATTATGTTGGTCCTAAGGTGGGTTCCTCATACCCTATATCATTATGTTGGTCCTAATGTGGGTTCCTCATACCATATATCATTATGTTGGTCCTAAGGTGGGTTCCTCATACCATATATCATTATGTTGGTCTTAAGGTGGGTTCCTCATACCCTATATCATTATGTTGGTCCTAATGTGGGTTCCTCATACCCTATATCATTATGCTGGTCCTAATGTGGGTTCATCATACCCTATATCATTTTGTTGGTCCTAAGGTGGGTTCCTCATACCATATATCATTATGTCGGTCCTAAGGTGGGTTCCTCATACCATATATCATTATGTTGGTCCTAAGGTGAATTCCTCATACCATATATCATTATGTTGGTCCTAAGGTCGGTTCCTCATACCCTATATCATTATGTTGGTCCTACGGTGGGTTCCTCATACCATATATCATTATGTTGGTCCTAAGGTTGGTTCCTCATACCCTATATCATTATGTTGGTCCTAAGGTGGGTTCCTCATACCATATATCATTATGTTGGTCCTACGGTGGGTTCCTCATACCATATATCATTATGTTGGTCCTAAGGTGGGTTCCTCATACCATATATCATTATGTTGGTCCTAAGGTGGGTTCCTCATACCATATATCATTATGTTGGTCCTAAGGTGGGTTCCTCATACCCTATATCATTATGTTGGTCCTTAGTTGGGTTCCTCATACCATATATCATTATGTTGGTCCTAAGGTGGGTTCCTCATACCATATATCATAATGTTGGCCCTAAGGTGGGTTCCTCATACCATATATCATTATGTTGGTCCTAAGGTGGGTTCCTCATAACCTATATCATTATGTTGGTCCTAAGGTGGGTTCCTCATACGCTATATCATTATGTTGGTCCTAAGGTGAATTCCTCATACCATATATCATTATGTTGGTCCTAAGGTGGGTTCCTCATACCATATATCATTATGTTGGTCCTAAGGTGGGTTCCTCATACCCTATATCATTATGTTGGTCGTTAGTTGGGTTCCTCCTCCTTTATATTTTTATGTTGGTCCTAAGGTTGGTTCCTCATACCCTATACCATTATGTTGGTCCTTAGTTGGGTTCCTCCTCCTATATATTTTTATGTTGGTCCTAAGGTTGGTTCCTCATACCCTATATCATTATGTTGGTCCTACGGTGGGTTCCTTATACCCTTTATCATTATGTTGGTCCTAAGGTGGGTTCCTCATACCATATATCATTATGTTGGTCCTAAGGTGGGTTCCTCATACCATATATCATTATGTTGGTCCTAAGGTGGGTTCCTCATACCCTATATCATTATGTTGGTCCTAAGGTGGGTTCCTCATACCCTATATCATTATGTTGGTCCTAAGGTGGGTTCCTCATACCATATATCATTATGTTGGTCCTAAGGTGGGTTCCTCATACCATATATCATTATGTTGGTCTTAAGGTGGGTTCCTCATACTCTATATCATTATGTTGGTCCTAAGGTGGGTTCCTCATACCATATATCATTATGTTGGTCCTAAGGTGGGTTCCTCATACCCTATATCATTATGTTGGTCCTAAGGTGGGTTCCTCATACCATATATCATTATGTTGGTCCTAAGGTGGGTTACTCATACCATATATCATTATGTTGGTCTTAAGGTGGGTTCCTCATACTCTATATCATTATGTTGGTCTTAAGGTGGGTTCCTCATACCATATATCATTATGTTGGTCCTAAGGTGGGTTCCTCATACCCTATATCATTATGTTGGTCCTAAGGTGGGTTCCTCATACCATATATCATTATGTTGGTCCTAAGGTGGGTTCCTCATACCATATATCATTATGTTGGTCTTAAGGTGGGTTCCTCATACCCTATATCATTATGTTGGTCCTAATGTGGGTTCCTCATACCCTATATCATTATGCTGGTCCTAATGTGGGTTCATCATACCCTATATCATTTTGTTGGTCCTAAGGTGGGTTCCTCATACCATATATCATTATGTCGGTCCTAAGGTGGGTTCCTCATACCATATATCATTATGTTGGTCCTAAGGTCGGTTCCTCATACCCTATATCATTATGTTGGTCCTACGGTGGGTTCCTCATACCATATATCATTATGTTGGTCCTAAGGTTGGTTCCTCATACCCTATATCATTATGTTGGTCCTAAGGTGGGTTCCTCATACCATATATCATTATGTTGGTCCTACGGTGGGTTCCTCATACCATATATCATTATGTTGGTCCTAAGGTGGGTTCCTCATACCATATATCATTATGTTGGTCCTAAGGTGGGTTCCTCATACCATATATCATTATGTTGGTCCTAAGGTGGGTTCCTCATACCCTATATCATTATGTTGGTCCTTAGTTGGGTTCCTCATACCATATATCATTATGTTGGTCCTAAGGTGGGTTCCTCATACCATATATCATAATGTTGGCCCTAAGGTGGGTTCCTCATACCATATATCATTATGTTGGTCCTAAGGTGGGTTCCTCATACCATACATCATTATGCTGGTCCTAGAGGGGGTGCCTCTGTTCTACATGGAGCTAGCCGTTGGCCAGAAGATGCGTCTGGGCAGCATTGGTGCATGGAGCGCTATTAGTCCATATCTGGGGGGAGTGGGTAAGTACTAAATAAATACATTAATACATTAAATACATTAATATATATATATATATATATATATATATAAATTCTCATTATTTTAAGGAAAACCACTTTGTTTTTAAAAAAAACGTAATGGGACATTGGGTTTTTAATATACAACCTGATGGTGCCCTATTGAATTGAGATCTGGGGACTGTGGAGGCAATTTGAGCACCTCAATGATTAAGAAAACATTTTTTAGATGACGTGTGCTTTGTGACAGAGCGCACAATCCTGCTGGAAGTAGAAGTTAGATGATGGGTACACTGTGGTCATAAAGAGGAGAGCAACAATACTCAGGTTACTAAGAGCCTAAAGTGTGCCAAGAAAATATCCACTATACCATTTAATATAATACAAGGGAGGATTGATCCATGCATTTATGTTGTTTATGCCAAATTCAAGCAGTTACCTACTGAAATGAACGTAGACTCGCAGAGGTCCATTATTAGAAACCAACTTGTGTTCCAATGGCACAATTTTTTTTCAAATCCAAGTTTAGCGTTTTATCATTGGAAAACCCATTTGCAATTACGTTGGCACAGCTGAAAATTGTTATTCTTATTAACGAAGCAATAAAACTGGCCTTCTTTATATTATATATAGTTCAGCAATTGTGAGTTTGATTACAGGCTCAAAATGGCCAGAACCCACAAACTTTCTTCTGCAACTCGTCAGTCTATTGTTGTTCTGAGCAATGAAGGCTATTCCATGTGAAAAACTGCATCGTACCTCGCTGGCTGTGTACTCCTCTCTTCACAGAACCATGCAAACTGACATAAACCTAAATATCAAGAGGGGTGGGAGGTGCACAATATAGTTGAGTGTCTAGTTTGAGAAACAGATGCCTCACGGGTTCTCGAAAAAAAAAAGTATCCGCAAAACAGCGGTCTCATCAACATTACCAGTATAGAGGTGACTCTGGGACTTACAACGGAAATATAAATATCATACTGGCGGATGAAAACACACTGGCACTGCACAGAGGTAAACTTCAATCCAACTTGTGGGAGGTGCCCCAGAAATCTCCTCAGATCACCTCGATGTATTGGTGCACATCGCCGTTGAATAAAGTACCAATAAGTATATAATGTACTGTGTAATTAATGGCACCTTTAAATATAAAGATTTGCAACATTTATTACAGTGTTTTGGTGTCAACCATATATTAACATGTTTCAGGATCTTTATAAAATACACAAATTAAAGCTCAGTTTATTGAGCATAATTTAATTACACCTAATATTCTGTATTTTGTATATTTTTTAATGTACGAATGTAACCAACTGGTACTCTATAAAAACATTAAATTACTACCTAAGTTAACTCTGTCATAATTATCTTTTCACCTTTTAGAAGTAGAAGTATTTAGACACAACATACATATTGTAAATGTATTCAATGTGTGAACACTTATATGGCTACTCTGATCCATATGCTCTAATCGGCTTGTAGCTTAAAGCTGAGGTCTGTAATAACCACAGTCCCAACCCTGGGCAGCCCCATACATTGATGTCAGAGTTTTTTTGTGTTTCTATGGAATCAGCAGGCAGCGTTGTGAACAGAATAATTCTCTGTTGTTCTATTTCATGTGTAATGTTGTGCAGTGATGTCCCAGTGAAAACATTGTCACTGATTTAAGTTTGTCTTGATTGTAATATCGCACACCGGTGTGGCAATAAGCTGCTATGGATTGCAGCTATATGTTAGCATTGGGAATAATGCGTTGGAAGAGTTTAGAGTGTTAAAGAAAATGATTAGTCTTGAGTCCAAAGTTCTTTTGAGGTATTTGTAATTGTTAACACGCATGGGACAAACTAAGTACAGACAGCTATGATTACACTCCGAGCCTCGGTTTGTTAATTCCCCTCCCGTAAAAATAACGAATAAATTAAAATCTTACTCAATGTATGCCCACTATTTAATTCAATTTATCAGACTCTGAATTAGAAACTTTTCACAGGATTCTGAAAAGTAAGAATAAGCCTATAGATAAACAACTATAGACAAAAATAAAATCCATATCTGCCGACTTAATATGATATAATGATAATGTAAAAACCTCATGCATTGGTATTCTGTTTCAAATGTCCACCAAATGACCTGTGTAGTAATGTGTTGCTGTTCCAGGTCTGGCCAGTATTGTGACTTCCATGTACCTCTGTAGTAATGTGTTGCTTGTTCCAGATCTGGCCAGTATTGTGACTTCCATGTACCTGTGTAGTAATGTGTTGCTTGTTCCAGATCTGGCCAGTATTGTGACTTCCATGTACCTGTGTAGTAATGTGTTTCTTGTTCCAAGTCTGGCCAGTATTGTGACTTCCAAGTACCTGTGTAGTAATGTGTTGCTTGTTCCAGGTCTGGCCAGTATTGTGACTTCCATGTACCTGTGTAGTAATGTGTTGCTTGTTCCAGGTCTGGCCAGTATTGTGACTTCCATGTACCTGTGTAGTAATGTGTTGCTTGTTCCAGGTCTGGCCAGTATTGTGACTTCCATGTACCTGTGTAGTAATGTGTTGCTTGTTCCAGGTCTGGCCTAGTATTGTGACTTCCATGTACCTGTGTAGTAATGTGTTGCTTGTTCCAGGTCTGGCCAGTATTGTGACTTCCATGTACCTGTGTAGTAATGTGTTGCTTGTTCCAGGTCTGGCCAGTATTGTGACTTCCATGTACCTGTGTAGTAATGTGTTGCTTGTTCCAGGTCTGGCCAGTATTGTGACTTCCATGTACCTGTGTAGTAATGTGTTGCTGTTCCAGGTCTGGCCAGTATTGTAACTTCCATGTACCTGTGTAGTAATGTGTTGCTGTTCCAGGTCTGGCCAGTATTGTGACTTCCATGTACCTGTGTAGTAATGTGTTGCTGTTCCAGGTCTGGCCAGTATTGTGACTTCCATGTACCTGTGTAGTAATGTGTTGCTTGTTCCAAGTCTGGCCAGTATTGTGACTTCCATGTACCTGTGTAGTAATGTGTTGCTGTTCCAGATCTGGCCAGTATTGTGACTTCCATGTACCTGTGTAGCAGGCACGTGCAGAGGGGGGGGCACCTGCCCATTTGCCCCTTGGTGCCCAAAGTGCCCTTTTTTGTCAAAGCAAAATTTCCTAATTTTTTTTGAAATAACATGCCCTTTTTGAATTCCTGCCCATGCCCAATCTAAATATTAGTAACATTTATTAATAATAATTTCGCCATAAATAAAATTATCCCCGTGATGACCTTTCACCTGACGACGACAACCTCATCATAACGGGACGATTCCGCACGCCGCACGCGCATTTCTTTATTAGCAGCGGATATTTTCAACACCGCGGCATCTGGTAAGTGCTGTTTCATTCTTTATTTACTTATTATTATTTTACAAGAACGATGTGATGTGAAGAGAGCATGCAGATATGTTGTTTATACTGCTGTTATAGCCTGTAGTGTAAGTAAAGTTAGCGTGCTGTTTGAGGGAGAAAATTTCACAGGCATCTAGGGGCTCTGGTCTTTGTTGTTATTTGACTAAACTATTATTCTATTACAGTATTTTTTTTATCGTAGAGTGCCTTAAAAAAAGTATAACAACACTGGTAAGGCTTATTCAGATTTTCTCATTCTCTTAATTATCATTATAAAAATCAAAACAATAGCAACAGTGTTTACAGAGGCAAGACCACTATAGCCTGTGAACTCAATAATATCTCTCTGGAAATAAATGTAAAAATATCAAATAATCAATCAAAATCCAACTACATCTCATAGTCACAATGCAATTTGAAATCATGATCACAGTATTGTATTCTGTAGACACAAACACCTCTGTCTATATATTTTTGTTTCTCACTCTTACCCCGGCCATGGCCACCATCATCATATCGCCCAATTAATGTTGTTTTTCTCCGATAAATGTACTTTTTTGAATCTGGTATCTTATTTTCTCTACCTGCAGCTCTTTGTGTGCAGCAGCCAGTTGGGAGGCTCCTCTTATTTTCTTGGAGAAGTCAGCCTGAGAAGTCAGTGAGAAATTTCCAAACACTGTCAGCAATATTTACATATTGTCATGGTCACATAACAATTGTTTAATCAGCTAATATATCTCCTATATGTTTGTTGTTTTAATGTCTACAATCAACTCCAGTATCAGCAGCTGCAACAACAACAACAACAGCAAAGGCAGCATACTCAGTCAAGGACTTTTTGCTGTATTTTTTTCTGTTTAATGTGAAATATTAATGTAACTCTTGTGTTTTTAATTTTGTTTTTGCCATCAAAATAGCCACAAATCACTGTAGTCCCACGTTGTTTTGATTGGACATCCAATCACTGTAGTCCCACGTTGTTTTGATTGGACAGCATCTAAGCAGGCACATTGCAAGACAACTAATGAAGCACAAGCAACAACGCGCCAGTTGGCAAAATTATACCGAAGATAGTTTCGTTTTGCTATAAAAGTTACGAGGTAGTCGACAAAAAAAGAGTTGCAATTTGCAAAACATGTGGGTCGAAGATTACAGACGGAGCTCTATGGAGTCATTCCAATTATATTGTAAAATTCTCACGTAACCCAACGGAGACGGAGGCACTAATACGGTTAATACTCTTTATTTATTACAACCAGGCAGTTGTGGGCCACTGCCTACGCCTACTACCCTTAAACTTAAACACAATTAGCAACAGCTAATGAACACTGAACAGAACCACAGTTAACATTCACTGAACTTGTCACTTCGACAAATGAGGAGAGAGACCGAGACACCTGCTTGACCCCCCTCTTATAAGATGCTCCCTGACCCGCCCCCTCCTCCCTCTGTCCAATGGGTTCCCAAACTCCAGGGTCGCTACAATATTATCAGGTTGGTCCAGTTTTTCAGAAGTGATAATTTTGAGGAGTGAGGATTTTATTAATGACATGTTTAAAAAAGTTCAGGCTAAAAGGACCCATGTCTATTTGAAAGTTAAACTGTTTTGCAATATGAGGTTAGGGCTGGACAATAATTCAATATCAATATATATCGCGGTAAAAAAAAAATCAATAACGGTGATATGATTTCTAAACACATTTTCGATATTTCAATATTTTTGCTGATCTCCAACACGGCAAGTTTAAGCTACAAAATAAGCGCCCATATCCGCAATTCAAACGTGACTGAACGAGCTTCCATAAGTGAGGAGGAAGCATTCAGTTGATATGAGAGGAAAGACTAATTCAGTGGTAGGGAAGTGGTTCAGCTTTCTGAGATCTGATAAACGTCTCCGGTTACATATGTAACCTTAGTTCCCTGAGGGGAATGAGACGCTGCGTGAAAACGCTATGGGAACGCTCTGCGTGAGTGCGTCATGAAGCACATGTTTAATCAGTCCAATGGCGTGACGGAACGTCACAGGCGGGTGACGTCGCGACCAGGAAGTCATAAAAGCACCCCTAATTACCGGCACCTTCAGTTTCTGATGGGCTGAAGCAAGTGCCAAGGGCATGCTGGGAGTATGGCACAGACACGCAGCGTCTCGTTCCCCTCAGGGAACTAAGGTTACATACGTAACCGGAGACGTTCCCTATCAGGGAACTTCGAGCTGTGTGAAAACGCTATGGGAACGCCACTACCCACTTCGCCATACGAGCAAGTGTCCGCCATGTGAAGTCAGAGCGCACTTCCGGCCGAAAGCACCTGCGCCCCTGGCGTGGAGCTAAAGTCAAGCTGGTAAAATCTCACGAACGTGTGCGGTGAGGACCAGCCTGCCGCAACACAGACGTCATGTAGAGACACTTTACCTGACAAAAGGGCTTTTGAAGCCGCCATACTCCTGGTCGAGTGGGCTCGAACAGCCAAGGGTGAAGGCTGACCAGCCGACTCGTAAGCAAGTGAGATGGCCTCAAGCACCCACATCCTCTGCTTAGACACAGGACCCCCTCTCTTGGGTGGTCCAAAGCACACGAACAGCTGTTCGGACAGCCTCGACAGGGCAGTTCTGTGGACGTAGGCGTCTAAGGCCCTCACCGGGCAGAGGAGGTTATGCTTCTTCTGGTCCGACGTCAAAAAAGGAGGAGGGCAGAAGGCTTGCAGCACAATAGGCCCAACGATGTTAGTTGGGACCTTGGGGACATACCCGGGTGAAGGTAGTAGAAACGCCTTGACCATACCGGGTGAGAAGTCCAAGCAAGAGGGCGCCACCGACAGCGCTTGCATATCACCAATCCTCTTCAGAGAAGAGATGGCAAGTAAGAAGACCGTCTTGAGGGTCACGAACTTGTCAGGGACCTCCTCAATGGGCTCAAACGGAGCATGGGAGAGGCCTTCTAGTAAAATAGCCAAGTCCCAGAATGGCACCCTCATGCCGGCTCCTGGCCTCAGCCTCCGGGCGCCACGAAGGAAGCGTGATACCAGTGGGTGTCTCCCCAGAGAAACCCCATTTAGAGGGACATGGCATGCGGACAAAGCCGCCACATACACCTTCAGTGTGGATGGGGATAGACCTGTAGAGAAGCGATGCTGCAGGAACTCCAGTACTGCAAACACTGGGCAGTTAACTGGGTCCACCTGCCGTTCTCTACACCACGAGGTGAACAGTTTCCACCTGGCGGCATACGCCTTCCTTGTGGCTGGAGCTCTGGAGTGAAGGATGGTCTCAACGACCTCAGTCGAGAGACCTGAATCTAAGAGGCGGGCCCCCTCAGAGGCCAGGCCCATAGTTTCCACAGCTCCGGGCGGGGGTGAAGGATGACCCCATGCGCCTGGGAAAGCAGGTCCCTCCTGATCGGAATCTCCAGCGGAGAGCCGACGAGGAGAGATATTAGGTCCGCAAACCATACTCGGGCCGGACAGTACGGTGCTACGAGCAGTAGACTGACCCGCTCCTGACGGATCCTCTCCAGAACTCCTGGAAGCAGAGCAACCGGGGGGAAAGCGTACAGGCGTGACCTCGGCCATGCCTGCACCATGGCATCCAGCCCCAGTGGGGCTGGATGAGTCAGCGAAAACCACAGAGGACAGTGTGACGTCTCTCTGGACGCAAACAGGTCCACTTCGGCCCGACCGAAGTGCGACCAAAGGAGCTCCACCACCTCGGGATGGAGTCTCCACTCCCCGGGCCTCGGCCCCTGTCTCGACAGGGTGTCTGCCCCCTGATTTAGGTACCCAGGGATAAAAATGGCCCTTAAAGAAAGGAGCTTCCCGTGGGACCACAGAAGGACCTGGCGGGCCAGATTGTAAAGTGGGCGTGAGCGCAGACCCCCCTGGTGGTTGATGTAAAAAAACACCGATGTGTTGTCCGACCGGACAAGGACATGATGACCCCTTAGGTCTGGGAGGAAGTGCTTCAGAGCCTGGTAAACTGCCAGCATCTCTAGCCAATTTATATGCCATGATAGCTGATGGCCCCGCCAGAGCCCTTGAGCTGGGCGACCACTCATGATCGCCCCCCAGCCGGTGAGGGAGGCATCCGTCGTTAGTGTAACACGACGACACGGAGCTCCCAACACGGGACCCTGGGTTAGGAACCATGGCTTCCTCCACATGACCAGCGTGCGGAGACAACGCCGCGTAACAGTGATCATGCGGAACTGGTTTCCCCTCGGGGAGAACCCCTTGGTTCTGAGCCACCACTGTAACGGTCTCATGAACAGCAGGCCGCAAGGAATAACGTTGGACGCTGCTGCCAGCAGACCCAACAGTCTCTGAAACTGTTTCACAGTGAGTGACTGGCCTAGCCTCACCTGCTCGACGGCAGCAAGGATTGACGCCACACGTGCAGGAGACAGATGTGCCCGCATCATGGTCGAATCCCAGACTACGCCCTGGAAAGTGGTCACCTGTACCGGCGACAGCACACTCTTCCCAGCATTGAGCCTCAACCCCAGTTTGTTGATGTGAGCCAGAATGACATCTCGATGCCGAACCGCTAGATGCTCCGACGGAGCCAGAATCAACCAATCGTCGATGTAATTGAGGATGCGTATGCCCTGGAGGCGCAACGGCGCCAGGGCAGCGTCTATACATCTCGTGAACGTACGGGGAGAGAGTGCTAGGCCAAACGGAAGAACCCGATACTGGTACGCTTCGCCCCCAAAAGCGAACCTCAGGAACTTCCTGTGTTGTGGAAGGATGGAGATGTAAAAATAGGCGTCCTTCAGATCTATCGTGACAAACCAGTCCTCGGACCTGATCTGTGATACGATCTGTTTGAGAGTGAGCATTTTGAAGCTGAGTCTCCCGACCGTCTGATTCAACAGACGTAGGTCTAAAATAGGACGCAACCCCCCATCCTTCTTGGGAACAACGAAGTACCGGCTGTACCAGCCCGACTCCCTGCTGAGAGGAAGAACTCGTTCTATAGCCCCTTTTAGCAGGAGAGTCTGTACCTCCTGCTCCAGTACCAGAGCCTGCTCTGGGCCCACCACTGTGGGCAGGACCCCATTGAAACGAGGTGGATGCGTCCTGAATTGGATGGCATACCCGCTGTCGATTATCCGCAGGACCCACTGAGATATATTCGGCAGGGTCTTCCACTCTGCCAGAAAATCTACTAGGGGTACCAGCCTCTCGAGGCTGGCCTCTGGAGTAACAGGTACTGCAGACACAGTGCCCTGTAACAGCGCACTGGCAGGGAACAACTGGTCCGACAGTTCTGGGTCCCTCCTCGGAGGAGGCGAGCGCCCCTCGGGAAAACGCTCGCCCAGGCCCCCGGCCCACTCATCATGTGGGGGCGCCCGAGTAGCGACACTCACTCTCTGCTGCGCCAGGTGTGCCGTGCTCGGCGCCAGGCAGGGCTGCCCCCGACCGACAGCCCCCGCGGCGCGGCTACGACGGGGGAGAAATTTCTGGAAGGCAGCCGCCTGCCTCCTCTCCTCCTGAAACCTCTCGACGACCGAGCCAATAGCAGGGCCAAAGAGGCCGTCGGGGGAAAGAGACGCGTCCAGAAGGAAGGCTTTCTCCCTATCTCTCATATCAGAGAGGCTTAGCCAGAGATGCCTCTCCGTAGCCACCAAGGCTGCCATAGCACGGCCCACTGATTTGGCCGTCTCCTTAGTGGCACGAAGAGACAAATCCGCCGCCTGACGAAGTTCTCGAACCTCATCAGGACTTACAGTCTCTCCCTGAGCCCCGTCGCTAAGCAGCTCTGCCTGATATGCCTGTAGAATAGACATAGTATGCAGGCAGGAAGCTGCCTGACCCGCCGCCGAATAAGCTTTGCCCACCAGCGCTGAAGTAGTCTTCAACGCCTTGGAGGGCAATGCCGGTGTCCTCAGAGACGATGCCGCGGGAGATAAATGGCTAGCCAATATCTCCTCCGCGACCGGCATCGGTCCGTACCCATGAACATTAGCCTCGGCAACATTAGAGTACATATGAGTCCGCGGATTAAACACCCGGGACGACACCGGCTTCTTCCAGGACCTCGACACCTCAGCGTGGAGGTCCGGGAAGAAAGGCAAACACCGGCGAGGAGGTAAAGCACGGGAGGGCAAGAATCGTTCATTCAACTTACTGGTTGAAGCAGACTCCTGCCTGTCAGCCGGCCACTCGATGTTGAGCTTTCCCACAGCTCGGGTGAGTACCTCCAGCAGCTCCTCGTTCGCGGGTGACTGAACCAACAATTCAGCCTCCGCCTCGAGGTTTTCAACCTCCATTTCCTCAGAACTGGACGGCTGAGAAAAAGGTGCCTCACCCAGGGCGGAAGAAACCCGCGTGGGTGCTTCCGAACCCCGAGCTGAGGCACTGGCTCTAGCAGACGAGGACCGAGAAAATGCAGAAGCCGTCTCGGAACCGCATGCTAGATCCGCTTGCGAACCCCAGGACGTCAGTCGGCGCAGTGCCTCGGCAGCGGCGGGACCTGAACCGCGGGGAACGAGAACCGAGCCGCTTTCCTGAAAAAGCGCCAGGCGAGAGCGCAGTGTACGAATGGCGAGACGGTCGCAATGCTTACAGCTAGCCTCTTCCAAGGCTAGCCCAGCATGCTCCTCTCCCAAACAAACTACGCACAGAACATGTGTGTCCCGGCCCATGAGAAAGCGGTTGCAGGGAGAAGCACACTGTCTGAAACGCCGCTCGGTTGCCATAATCGCGGTGAGCTCTTGTACAGAAATGCAAAGAAAATTTCTGAATTAACAACGTAATAGCAGAAACCCGCGAGGACTGTCACAACATGCACTTGCTGAAGCAACAAAAACTGAAGGTGCCGGTAATTAGGGGTGCTTTTATGACTTCCTGGTCGCGGCGTCACCCGTCTGTGACGTTCCGTCACGCCATTGGACTGATTACACATGTGCTTCATGAGGCACTCACGCAGAGCGTTCCCATAGCGTTTTCACGCAGCTCGAAGTTCCCTGATAGGGAACTTCAGGTTTCAGCGTGATGCTAAATGTGCCGGAGAATGAGAGGCTCAAAAGCGCATAAAGCAAACATGGAGCTTGGATCTTCCGCGTTGACTGGCCCATGACGTCATGATGGACATGCGCTTTTGAGCACTCTCATTCTCATTCGTTCATGAGCTTCTCTCATATGTTCATAAGAACAAGTTTTGTTGCATGAAGTTTTGTGTAAAGAATAATATAATCAGCCTATGTTATTGTTTAAAGTTAAATATATTAATAAGGTCAGTCTCAGAGTCCAATTGCTTATTTGACTTTTCTTGTTTGTATAAAGGTTAAAATCAAATAAAAGGTGAAGTTTAATTTATTTGTACCGTTTTATTTCTAAAATATTATTTAGTTTTATGGGAGGAGGCTCAAAAGACTTGGCAAATGTTTTTTTCAGAAGATTGTATACAGACATCCGTTGTGGGTGTTTATGGCATTTTTTCTGAGGCTTTTATATTGTTCATATCGATATCGGAATTATGTCGTATCGACCGAAATGAAGAAATATATCATGATATAAAAATGTTCCATATCTTCCAGCCCTAAGGTCAATACAATACAGGACTGAAGTTGTTGTGCATTGTTCTAGTGCAATATGCTGTTGAAATACAAGCATTTTTTGTGAAAGTAAATTTTCTGTTTTTAACTGTATTTTATTAATGTCATTGTATAAAAAGAGGTTTAAATAAATACAAATCTTACAGACATACATGATTTGTATACATTTGATTTCTGTGATTTCTGTGATGACTTGAAATGACTTGAAACTAAAATGGTAGGACTTTGGACTCGACTTGAGACTTGTTGGCTTTGACTCGACTTGACTCGGGACTCGAGGGCAAAGACTTGAGAATTACTTGTGACTTGCATAACAATGACTTTGTCCCACCTCTGCTGGCCAGTATTGTGACTTCCATACCTGTGTAGTAATGTGTTGCTTGTTCCAGGTCTGGCCAGTATTGTGACTTCCATACCTGTGTAGTAATTTGTTGCTTGTTCCAGGTCTGGCCAGTATTGTGACCTCCATGTACCTGTGCCTCTATTACAATGTCATCAATGCATGGAGTTTCTGGTACCTCTTCCATTCATTTCAGGTTCGTTTCATCCTTAAAATACCATAATGATCTCAGATTTCACTACAGCATTTGTACATATTTTACCTACATTATGTCCAAAAACATGGGGAGTTTTTGATGACGTATTACAATCTTATTATTATAATCTTAGCTATGAGGACACACTACTAATGCTGTGTTGTGTTTAGGACTTAAGAAAATGTAATTGCTTTAGTTTTATCCTGTGCCTGATCCAGTGCTGTTTCCTCCCCCTCTGGTCCAGTCGGTCCTGCCATGGGCAGAGTGCCCGGTTAATAGCAATATGTCCGGCCCAATAGAAGAGTGTGAGCGGGCTACTCCTACTCAGTACTTCTTCTACAGATCGACCCTGAACATCTCCGGGTCCATCGAGGAGAACGGAGGAATCCATACTGGACAGGCCGTGTGCCTTCTGCTGGCCTGGGCCATCGTCTACCTGTTTATTGTCAAAGGGGTCAAATCTACTGGGAAGGTGAGGGGTCACAGTGCAACTCTATAACAAGTGACAGGGTCATGACAGTTTTGCAGATCTTGTGTCACCTGCTTGCAGATAGTTAGCTGTCAACTAAGGAAATGTGAGATTAACTGTCAAGGTTTGTGGCTACGGAATTTGCAGACAGAAATATGGGACAAGAGAAGAAGACATCCTGTCGATTATATGGGGGCAGTTTTCAATTTAGACCATGTGGAGTCACAGTGTACAGTGTACTATTACACCAGGTGGAGTCCCAGTGTACTATTACACCAGGTGGAGTCCCAGTGTACAGTGTACTACCACACCAGGTGGAGTCCCAGTGTACAGTGTACTACTACACCAGGTGGAGTCACAGTGTACAGTGTACTACTACACCAGGTGGAGTCACAGTGTACAGTGTACTATTACACCAGGTGGAGTCAGTGTACAGTGTACTACTACACCAGGTGGAGTCACAGTGTACAGTGTACTATTACTCCAGGTGGAGTCACAGTGTACAGTGTACTATTACACCAGGTGGATTCACAGTGCACAGTGTACTACTACACCATGTGGAGTCCCAGTGTACAGTGTACTATTACACCAGGTGGAGTCACAGTGTACAGTGTACTATTACACCAGGTGGAGTCACAGTGTACAGTGTACTACTACACCAGGTGGAGTCCCAGTGTACAGTGTACTACTACACCAGGTGGAGTCCCAGTGTACAGTGTACTACTACACCAGCTGGAGTCCCAGTGTACTATTACACCAGGTGGAGTCCCAGTGTACTATTACACCAGGTGGAGTCACAGTGTACTATTACACCAGGTGGAGTCACAGTGTACAGTGTACTATTACACCAGGTGGAGTCCCAGTGTACAGTGTACTACTACACCAGGTGGAGTCCCAGTGTACTATTACACCAGGTGGAGTCACAGTGTACTATTACACCAGGTGGAGTCCCAGTGTACAGTGTACTATTACACCAGCTGGAGTCCCAGTGTACTATTACACCAGGTGGAGTCCCAGTGTACTATTACACCAGGTGGAGTCACAGTGTACTATTACACCAGGTGGAGTCACAGTGTACAGTGTACTATTACACCAGGTGGAGTCCCAGTGTACTATTACACCAGGTGGAGTCACAGTGTACTATTACACCAGGTGGAGTCACAGTGTACAGTGTACTATTACACCAGGTGGAGTCCCAGTGTACAGTGTACTACTACACCAGGTGGAGTCCCAGTGTACAGTGTACTACTACACCAGGTGGAGTCCCAGTGTACTATTACACCAGGTGGAGTCCCAGTGTACTATTACACCAGGTGGAGTCACAGTGTACTATTACACCAGGTGGAGTCACAGTGTACAGTGTACTATTACACCAGGTGGAGTCCCAGTGTACAGTGTACTACTACACCAGGTGGAGTCCCAGTGTACAGTGTACTATTACACCAGGTGGAGTCACAGTGCGCAGTGTACTACTACACCAGGTGGAGTCACAGTGTACAGTGTACTATTACACCAGGTGGAGTCACAGTGCGCAGTGTACTACTACACCAGGTGGAGTCACAGTGTACAGTGTACTATTACACCAGGTGGAGTCACAGTGTACTTTTACACCAGGTGGAGTCACAGTGTACTACTACACCAGGTGGAGTCACAGTGTACAGTGTACTACTACACCAGGTGGAGTCCCAGTGTACTATTACACCAGGTGGAGTCCCAGTGTACAGTGTACTACCACACCAGGTGGAGTCCCAGTGTACAGTGTACTACTACACCAGGTGGAGTCACAGTGTACAGTGTACTACTACACCAGGTGGAGTCACAGTGTACAGTGTACTATTACACCAGGTGGAGTCCCAGTGTACAGTGTACTACTACACCAGGTGGAGTCCCAGTGTACAGTGTACTATTACACCAGGTGGAGTCCCAGTGTACAGTGTACTACTACACCAGGTGGAGTCCCAGTGTACTATTACACCAGGTGGAGTCCCAGTGTACTATTACACCAGGTGGAGTCACAGTGTACAGTGTACTATTACACCAGGTGGAGTCCCAGTGTACAGTGTACTACTACACCAGGTGGAGTCCCAGTGTACAGTGTACTATTACACCAGGTGGAGTCACAGTGCGCAGTGTACTACTACACCAGGTGGAGTCACAGTGTACAGTGTACTATTACACCAGGTGGAGTCACAGTGCGCAGTGTACTACTACACCAGGTGGAGTCACAGTGTACAGTGTACTATTACACCAGGTGGAGTCACAGTGTACTTTTACACCAGGTGGAGTCACAGTGTACTACTACACCAGGTGGAGTCACAGTGTACAGTGTACTACTACACCAGGTGGAGTCCCAGTGTACTATTACACCAGGTGGAGTCCCAGTGTACAGTGTACTACCACACCAGGTGGAGTCCCAGTGTACAGTGTACTACTACACCAGGTGGAGTCACAGTGTACAGTGTACTACTACACCAGGTGGAGTCACAGTGTACAGTGTACTATTACACCAGGTGGAGTCCCAGTGTACAGTGTACTACTACACCAGGTGGAGTCCCAGTGTACAGTGTACTACTACACCAGGTGGAGTCCCAGTGTACAGTGTACTACTACACCAGGTGGAGTCCCAGTGTACAGTGTACTACCACACCAGGTGGAGTCACAGTGTACAGTGTACTACTACAAAGCACTATTTGAGCCATTATTTGATCCACATCTAAAATCTAACATCTAAAAGAAACAAATTAATAAAACATCACATGCAAAAGTACTGTTCTTTAGAATAACTACATCTCATTTACTAACACAGCTTCAGAGGTCATATTAGGTGGATTGCTATTTATCAGTGGATACTTCAGAGACGCTTACCCATTGGATAAATCTACCTACCACTGGCAAAAAAGAAGTTCTAGAAATATTCTGAATTGACAGATTATTTCAGGATCTGCCTTAATCTCTCGCTCTGTTCAGAAGTCATTACTGTTGGGATCAATGAATGCAGAAGAAATAGACAAATCCGTAGTTACACGTCCAACTTGTGTAGGTCCAGATTCACAAGCAATGTTATAAAATTGTAGAAAAGTACGTAGAAGGCTGCCAACGATGACGAAATTCCCCAGCTGTTCCTGCTCTTCACAGGTGGTGTACTTCACAGCCACCTTCCCCTACGTGGTCCTCATCATCTACCTCATTCGTGGGGTCACGCTTCACGGAGCCGCCAATGGTTTAATGTACATGGTCACGCCCAAGGTACGAATGATTAGACAAATAACCGCTGTTGAACCCAATAATCTACATCCAAGGCATGGCAGCTCAGACATAGTTCTGTTATGGTAAGTCACTTAATTATTCACGTGTTGCTCGGTGTTAAATACTCAATGAACATGCTTGTTAATGTGTCTCAGATGGAACAGCTGGCCAACCCCACCACTTGGATCAACGCAGCCACTCAAATCTTCTTCTCCCTGGGTCTGGGCTTTGGATCGCTCATCGCGTTTGCAAGCTACAACCAGTACAACAACAACTTTGAGAAGCAGGCAGTTGTTGTGTCCTTTATCAACAGTGGCACTTCCATCTTTGCCAGTGTGGTCACTTTCTCCATCTATGGTTTTAAGGCCACCTTCAATTATGAGAGCTGCCTTGAGAGGTGAGACTTGGGTGTCCCTGTGGGGGTGTTGGTCTAGGTGGGTCGTACTTGTGTGTGAAGCATCAAGAGAGGCCAATGTGTCTTATCTATAAAGAAAACTTAGTAGTCCTAAAATAAATAAATGCATGTTGCCATTATGTGACCAAACACAAAGCCAATGTGGCGACTTAAGTCATGAAACGAAACGCCAAGGAGTGTGTTCAATGTCCCCAGAAGACAAAGAGCTGCTACAGTAAAAGTTAGTTTTATCACATGCCATGAAATACAAATTAGACATGAATGCCGCCTCCCACCTGGGAATTTTGAAGCCAGTAAACCCAGACATATGTACGGCAGAACCACAGGGAAAGACATTTTCGAAGTACATATATAAAATGCATTTGACATGGAATGTATTAGTGGGTTTTACAACAGGCCCGCTATGTGCGGCGAAAAAAAAGTTTTGAAACCATTGTTCATACATAGTCTCTTTGAGCCAAAGTGAAGTCACGTAATGGGTTAGGGTTTGAACCACCATCAATTCCATGCATTCTTGGAAGAACATCATGTAGACTTAGAAGACATTCCTTGTCATAACAAAGTGTGTTTGCTTAGTAAGTGTGCTGAAGAGATTTTACGCTATACACAAAAAATATGCAAAATGAGACAGTTGGTCATAGGAACTTGTTTTTTGTGTGATGTACATGAAATTGCAAGGTAATAAAAAGGCATTAGAGAGACGTACAACGCAGTTAACAGGGAAACTTTGCCCACTTCCATGTTTGTCAAACATTCTCAAAAACTTTGAGCGCTGGATTTGCTGCAAAACGAAACTGTCTCTTAGCGGTCAATTAGGACATAGCGCCAAACAAAATATTGAACAGATTGAAAATTGAATTTTACTCATTTTAAAACGTATACGAACAGTGCAAACAGAGCAAAACACAAAACACAAACAATCTGACATAAAGAGACCAAGAATAGCTGGCATATGTAATTGTTAAATATAGGATGTGTTATGTGTATATGTAAATTGTTCAAAAAAGGGTAAATATCTAGATAAATATACAGTTATGCAACTAAAGAGCAAAGTCTATTACAGTTCATGTATTTCCATTGAGGTTATTTGCGTCAGTGCCGAGTGGGTGGGAATCAATGAGATGTGTGTTTTTTATTTTAACCAACTAGCAGGTTGTTCATGTGAGTGCAGGAGGTGATATGAGGTTATGTGGAAAGAGTGATTTAAGAATGTAAACCGGTATGACAGCAGTGCAGGTGAGAGAGGTTCACTGTGCACATACGGCATGGCATAAAGGAGAAAACGTATGACGCTATGGTAAACCACGTCCAATTTTCTCAAGAGAGAGTTTGAGGCAGTTCTGTAGATGACATCACCAGTCGAACATTGGAATAATAGTCATTTTCGCCATGGCAAGTTTGGCAGCATGAGTGAAGGAGGCCCTGTTACGGAAGAGGAAGCCGATTATGGACTTAATTTTAGACTTGAGTTTGTTTATGTGCTGCAGTGAGCTGTCTAACAAGACACCTAGATATTTGTATTTATCCACATATTCTAGTTCAGACCCATCTAGCGTGGCAATGCTAGTTAGGTGGGCAGGTGTGGGCAGTGATTGGTTGAAAAGCATGCACTTTGTTTTATTAGAGTTTAGCAATAACTGTAGGCTAAAGATGGATCTGAGAGACACCAACAGTGAGAGCCACATCGTTGATATAGATGGAGAATAGAGTCGGCCCGAGAATCGAGCCCTGCGGCACCCCAATGAAGACAGTCCTGACAGCAGGCCCTCTGATTTAACATTGTCCTCACCACTCTTCCTAATCACCATCCTATTGAAGTTCCTCCTCTCTCAGTGTGTGTTGTTGGTCTCTATGTGGTTTTTACCAACGTTACGTTTGCTTATGTCTTGTCTTCTTTAGTGCGCATGGTTCCGTCTACAGTTTTGTGACAGCTATTGAGTCGGCTGATGAGAACACGATGGTTAACAGAATCAAATGCCTTGGACAGGTCGATGTAGACCGCTGCACATTAGTGCTTTATAACTATGATGTCGTTGAGGACCTTTAGGGTAGCCGTGCTGCAGCCATGACCAGCACGAAAACCAGATTGCCTAGCGAAAAGTATATGATGGGATTCTAGATGATTTACAATCTGTTTGTTGATCTGTTTGCTTTTCAAAAACTTTGGAAAGACAGGTTAGGATTGATATAGGTCTGTAGCAGTTGGGAGGAGGGTGTCTCCCCTTTGAACAGGGGAATGATTGCGGCGGATTTCCAATATCTCGGGTTTTCAGAAGATGAGAGAGATAGGTTAAACAGTCTGGTAATGGGGGCAGCAATAATATTTGCAGATCATTCTAGAAAAGAGGGGTCCAGATTATCCAGCTGATTTATACGGGTCCAGCTTTTGCATCTCTTTCAGTACATTGTCTGTCTCGATATTGGTGAAGGAGAAGTGTGGATAGGGGCGTGGGCATGTGGCTGTTGGAGTTGTAGAGCAGTTAGCTTGGGGGCGAATGTTCAGATGAAAGGCGTGGCCTGACAGGATGCACATTTCTGTTTAAAGTAGCGGGCCATTGTTTCCCTAACTACCTGAGTATACCGGTTTCTAGCTTCTTTGAAAATTGTTTGAGGCTTGTTTGAGGCTAGTGCGGTACGCCACAGTGTGTTTGTGTGTTGGTTAAGGGAGGTCATTTCAGTGTTGATCGCTGAGATCCTGGTTGAAAACAGCGGAGGTATATTTAAAGGGCAAGTTAGTCAGGGCAACGTCTATGAGGGTCCCCATGGTTTCTGATTTAATATTGAACCTGGTAGGTTCATTTGTGTGAGGTTGAGTGCATAGAGCTTAGAGAGTAAGTTGACAGGGGGGGTTAAGCATATCCCAGTTTAAGTTACCAAGCAGCGATAAAAGTAAGTAAAAACAACAGATGACACAACATATTTAAATGTAAAAGTAAAGCAGGGACGCATGGAGCATATTCCTTAGTACCCTCAATGAAAATGATTTCATTGTCCAGTGTCATGGAAAATGTCTCACAGGAGTGGACATACTGTCTCATACTAATGTGTGAGGGACTAGTATTTATTAATTCATAACCAAAACATCACTATGATCATGCTGTGTGTTCTAGAGACATCTTTTTTTATTACATTGTTGCATTGGAATTAAAAAAGGTTCTGTCTTGTGAACCACCTAGATACATGGTGCCTACTGATGGCTCTGAAGGAGCTCTACTGCCCCCCCAAGGGCCAACTCTATTTCTGTGACTGAGTTATTATACCCGGGATAGTTCTGACAAGCTACATAGATAGTTGTCTAGTTCACTTTTATTTTGAACTCCTTGAACTTTGAGTTCCGTAGTATGTGCCAAACGGGTATGGTTGACTTGTCTGTTGTTGCTTGTTAGGTAGGTGTGATTCACACATTGTTAGAGCATGCACTAGAGCTGTCAACATCTATCAGGTCTGTTGCTGGTGTTTAACAATATTAGGAGCAAAAATGGAACTCCAGCTGGCCAACATTATGGGATACATTTAAATTAATCCATTTGAGCAGAGACAAACCCCTTGCCACCGTATGTAAGATGAAAAAACTGTGCATAACTTTGCAATGGCATACAACCTGGTTGACCAAGGACTACCACTATATGACCGAAGAATGGATGACTGAAGAATGCGTTTCATCCCTCAAACACAACTCTGGATGTTTTTGCCATTGCAACTCTCTAACTAGGGACTTATTTAGACTTGGGACACTGGGTGAATGCAGTTATTGTTAAAGTAGAACATAATTCATTGATGTTGTAACACAGTGAATGGGGAAGTCAACGTGGTGGTGAATAACTTTAAGAGCCAGTGTAAATATGGTAGAGATGGTGTTATGGCTTTCCCGTGTATTACGTCAACTGGAACTGACTCGTTTGTCTTGTTTTAGGATGTTAGCAGGGGTAATTCTGAAGCGTACTGAAACATGATCTGCTCAGATAAATCCAAATGTCCAAAATATCATTGGATGGCCCCTTTGCAGGACAAAGGCCTGAATGACTGCCACAAATACCAAGCAGTTTTACGGCGAAGTGGAAAGATCTTGACTGGCCAGTCACCTGATCTGAATCCAAATGAACTTGCCTTTCAAATGCTGGAAACAAGACTGATGGCAAGAAAAAGTGCAAAACAAGCAGGAATGAAAGATGCCAGCAGTACAGTGCCTGGCAGAGTAGCACCCTGAGGGGACTTAGTACAAAATGTGACTTTATAATGGTTTATCAAATAAACATTAAAATATCTTGACAGGCAGGAGATGGCAACTGCTTGGACGTGAGAATATGCTCTCTACTTTAGATCAGAGTCAAATGGGAATATGCTCTCTACTTTAGATCACAGTCAAATGGGAATATGCTCTCTACTTTAAATCACAGTCAAATGGGAATATGCTCTCTACTTTAGGTCAGAGTCAAATGGGAATATTATCTCTACTTTAGATCACAGTCAAATGGGAATATGCTCTCTACTTTAGATCACAGTCAAATGGGAATATGCTCTCTACTTTAGATCACAGTCAAATGGGAATATGCTCTCTACTTTAGATCACAGTCAAATGGGAATATGCTCTCTACTTTAGATCAGAGTCAAATATATCCTGTTATTGCATGTTTTCTTCCACCAGGTTGCGACTGCTGCTCATGAACACCTTTGATATAGCAGAAGGGGCTATCAGTCTGGAAAATGTCAACCAATGGATTGCTGATCTAAACAGGACACAACCAGAACAGTTAAGCAGTCTTCTAGACCGGCTTCAGACATGTGACCTAGAGGCTGAACTAGACACGGTAGGTAAAATGTTGACTACACCCAACGCAAACAAAAAAATAAACAAATTGTCAATTCTTCTGCCAAATACTTGTAATAACACTCAATTCAAAAACGTATTTTAGAGAATGAAACATCAAAAATTACAAAGGTTCTATGTGCTGTATGAAGTAATAATTGAGTAAAGTTCTTTATTGTTTTAATCTTTTAGCCATATTTTAATATTTTACTCAGACAGTAGTGGCTCTATTGTGATTCTAAATGTTCTCCTGTTACTAATAAGTTATATTTATGTAAACATCCCACCTATGAAAAACTTCCCACATAAATAATATTATACTTTCTTCCCTCATAATCTTTCATACTAACTGGTGTTTTTTCTCCCCCCTCCCCCACAGGCTGTTGAAGGCACAGGCCTGGCCTTTATAGTGTACAGTGAGGCCATTAAGAACATGCCCGTGTCTCAGCTGTGGTCTGTTCTTTACTTCATCATGTTACTTCTGCTTGGTATGGGTAGTATGCTGGGAAACGTTATCGCTGTTCTCACTCCCATCAATGAATTAAAGTTCATCAGCCGCAATATGAGCACTGAGACACTCAATGGTAAGAAGTGTGTGTGTGTGTGTGTGTGTGTGTGTGTGTGTGTGTGTAGCGTGTGTGCGTGTGTGTGTGTGTGTGTGTGTGTGTACCGTGTGTGTGTGTGTGTGTGTGTGTGTGTGTAGCGTGTGTGCGTGTGTGTGTGCACATGAGATTTAAGTCTCACATCCATACAGTGTTTGACATTTGCACAGGTGAAAGTCTAATGGGGAGGAATATGTATAAAGGGTTGTCACAGCTAGGGTTAGTTATTTAGGTTAGATTTAGCATTTGATATTTAGGTTAGAGTTAAGAAGTCGTTCTGAAGGGTTAAGGTTTGGGAAAGGCTTAAAACACAAGTATAATAGTGACTTCTTGTAACTAAAAGGCGAGTTTTCCTCACCTCAGTGTACACTGGTCTGTTTGCCGATGTAGTTATAAATGCTGCGCTTTCTATTGTGTCTGCGTGTGACAAACTGGTTTCTTTCTTTCAGGTCTGGTCTGTTTATTCTGCCTGCTGCTCGGTCTGGGCTTCACCACCCGCTCTGGTAACTACTGGTTTACTATGTTCAATGACTACGGAGCTACCTTCTCCCTGCTCTTCATCGTCCTCATTGAAGTCATCAGCGTCTGCTTCATCTATGGCATCAGAAGGTCTGTGTGCACTTGCATGTGTTTCCCCACTAGGCCATAAGTCAGAAAACATTTAACACCAGTGACATTTTGATGTGCACATTCATGACACTTAAATATGTCTCAGTTCAAAACGCTTGTCGTAATCACTAAGGAAGGAAATGTTTTACGAGACAGAAAGGAAATAAGATGTTCACGAAAGGTAATGAATAAACATAGCTAATCATTTACCGTAGGTCCATGAAACAATAACTGGACTGGCATTATTTGAAACGATGTCCCAATCCACCATGTGCGCCTGTTTTTCTGTTGTGTGCCTGTTTTTCTGTTGTGTGCCTGTTTTCCTGTTGTGTGCCTGTTTTTTCTGTTGTGTGCCTGTTTTTCTGTTGTGTGCCTGTTTTTCTGTTGTACGTGCAACCAGCCTCTAAAGTGCATCATAAAGGCTGCATTGTGTCCAGTTATGAATAACAGACCAGTCGTCCTGAAATACCTCACATTTCTAAAACCTCACATTCCAACAAATCCACACTCAGTCTTTGTTTAGCGTGTGCCGTTCGTTAAATGGCACTGTTAAGCAAAATCGCTCATGAACTGGTGTTCAAAATGCAACATTTCTCCTGCTCGTTTTTTGAACCACAATAAACCTATTTTTTACGTCGTTATACGCCCATACTCTTGCAACCTTTTTTCCTCTACAGGTTTGAAAAAGACGTCGAGGACATGTTAGGTCATCGTCCTAATAGGTACTGGAAGATCATGCTGGCCGGAGTCAGTCCCATCCTGCTGATTGCACTGTTCCTGTTTTATATGGTCAAATACATCCAGGGAGGCACTCCCATGTACCAGGCATGGGACAAGGAGCTGGTGAGACCCCGCTGTTATTCGCCGATACCTAATCAATAACTACGTAGTTCCGGTGCTCTGTCTAGAACACGAGCGTGGGTGCACCTCAAGCACTGGCAGAGCATGTTCTTCTACCTGTTGTATTTCTATACAGATACAGTGTTGATCCTTGCCTTTCTGTCCGGGTGCCCTTCTTCTCTTTCAGGGGAAGTCTGTGATGTTGGAGTATCCACCCTACGCACAAGCTTTTATTGGCCTCCTCCTGGTCTCTTCTGTCTCCTGTATCCCTCTAGTGGCTCTTTACACCTACTGCAGGAAGAGGACTCCAGTATCTGGGAGGCGAGAGCGCCGTATCAGCACTGTGTCCACATAAAGACTGGCCCATAAGGAGACAGTGGCACAAGAAAACAGAAACTAACTGGACCTGCTAGCTTTACTATTGACTGATCGATAGCCCTTTGTATGTACCACGGCGCTCAGAACAGAACCTCTCAATCCTGGGATCAAAGGATTAAAATCTGCTTTGTCTCTACAGAACAGAGTGACAGACGTGTACAAAGCTTTGGCTTTCAGCATCGTGAAAGCTGTGGAATTTATATATTTATAATTGGCTTCATGTCGTATCTGAAATATGTCAATATATCTAAAGCTATAAGTCAGAGATGGACTCAGTTTGCACAGCTTTTTCACAGGGTAGAAATAAATACAGTGATTTCATAGGACCATATGATCGTCTCTACAGCAGCTCTACTATGTATTAAATATAAAAATGAAAAAAAATGACAATTTATTTTTAGAAAATGTGATTTTATACTACTGTCGGGAGGATAATCATACCTTGTATCAAGCTAATTGTTTTATCTTTTATGCTCAATTAAATTTAGATTTTACATTTTAGTTTAGCAGCAGTTCTTATCCGGACCAACTTCAGTAAGTGAAATCTTCTTTTTAAAGCCACAGAACCCAGTAAGTATATCTTCTCAATGAAGTATTTGTCACCAATATAAATTATATTAGGAAGAACAGAAATATATTGGAACTTGCTGTGGACTTGGGGTCGGTTCCTAGCTTGACCATTGGAGTACCTGGTGTATATTCACAGTTTGGATCACCCTATTAATTATAGCTCTTTTTCTACTGAAATCTGAAATATAGTGTATTATGTTTAAAAAACATTTACAATCTAATACAGTGACCTTCAGAGTATTGTCCCATTTGGTAAAAAACAATATCTGAAAATGATCGTTTCCCAGCTTGATCTTACTGTCAAAATATCAGCGAGAAATACATACGTTTCTTAGAAACATGTAAAGATTATTAGCGCCCCTTAGGAATTTATATAACTAAAATATAATAAAAATATCTTCCACTTTAAATGTTTATTAATGTATATATTTTTAGCTGATACATTAAACTGTTGTGTTACCACCCATGACGTCCTGGTTTACTGGGGAATAAATGTGGTGACACACATGACTTCCTGGTTTTTTACTGTCTTACTGTAATGCCAGTTAATCTTTTTGACAAAGAGTAGAAATGCACCAACAAGAATGAAAGCAAATGTGTTGCAGAAAATACAGGAAATGTACATATGGAATATTTTATTTAAGTACACAAAACATGGGAAAGACTTTACATGTTGTTGTTATATTTTCTATGTACAGCATAACATACTCCGTGCATAACAAACTTCATAAATAACCTTGGGCCAGCTGTAAAGAGAGGTTTGTGTTTAAAAGTGTTTTTTCTGCACAATAGTACTGACCTAGGCCTAAAACTCTGCCCCAATTATATTAAAGGATTACATTCATATTAAATGGATTCTGCCATTTTCTGGCCACTGGTTGTAGTAATTGCACGGTTGAGCCAATGAGGATCCCCAAAGAGTGTGTAATTTATATGATGATGCCCTCTGGAATGTAACGACTAAATGAGGTATAATGGTGATTCCACTTATAGATCATTTACATGTCAACAACATTCTGCATATCCAGCCAAAATGAGAAGTGGAAAAATGGACTGCATCTATTAAATTGACAGTGTGCGCCTAAAACTTGACATCACAGTATATGCAAAAATACACTGTGGCTCAACTTGTTTTCCCAAATAACACATTAAACAGTTAATAGCAAACCATTTTCATTGGAAAAACTGTTAAAATGTAAGAAAGAGAATAAAATAACTTTATACTATACTCATTATCATCATTAAGAGAGAGCGTAACAATCGATTTAAAAATAATCATTTGTATCAGGGTACTGTGCAAACATCGTGATGAAATTAAATTGCCTCCAGGCCTATGTGGCACCTAACTTATCCATTTGAAAACACAGATCCAAAACAGGCCCCCTGTTGTCCAACTTTTAACCTTGATAGGCTTATGGCTGATTATGCTTTCTAGAATGTTCTGTAGTCTGCAGGTATTGCATCAGAGAAGTTCCAAGGACTACAGCTACAGCAGGTGATCAAACTCAGCATGACACATCAGATGCCATGGTAACCACACCTCGTTTTATTATCGACCTGCTACGTTCGAAGTACAAGTATATACAACATAATGGGAAGACAGCACATGAAATCAAAACACGTCAGTGGCAATATAACAAGTGTGACTCAATAAAATCACATTCTTTTAAACGTTTTTATAATGAAATGCCGCTGCCAGGAATAAAGCCAAACAAGTTATAAACGTAGAAACAACGGTTATCATGGAGGTGTGGTTTGATACGGTAGTTATTCGACACCTTACACATGGACAGAATACCGTGTGTTTCACACATTAGCATCATCTTACCTGATGACTTGAGTGTCGCCCTCAATGCTATTGTATCATCTGTGACGTACACATCCTCACAATGTATTTTATTGTAAAATGTCACATAAGCCATTTTAAAACAGTTTTATTCCAAGTGAAGTCGCTCTTTAATAACAACATACATTTTTCTAAGCACTCTCTGATCAGCAAATGCTACTGACAGCAACATAATTACCTGGAACTGACTACCCAAATTGAAATGCAATTGGCCCCATTCCTGCTAAACACCATGTTTCTTTAAAACAGCAGAAAAAAGCATCATAATGTCACTTGGGACGAGTGCTACAGACCAGAATATCCTTAATAGGCTCATAAGACAATAATGAACGAATAAAGAAGATACGGAAAAAGGATGTAGGAGTAGCAGAGTGCAACAAAGTTCATGTTCCCTAGATTTAGAAAGACACTAAGAGGGTGTGAATAACGATTAGGTCCCGTAAGCCCCAAGCCCATTGGATGATGATAGTAAGTCCAAAATAGTCCAAATGAAACCGTTTGACATTAGTTAAAGCGTGGGTTCTAATCTACTGGTCAGAACATATCCTTCCTTGAGGATCATACTCCAGGCAGTTTCAATCTCTCAGTCACAAATCATTAGTCTAACAGTTTCCCATAGCTTTCCATTACTGTGAAGAGACCAAATGCACACACAGATGTCACTGGCCTCTCAGAGGAATCATCACCTGAGCCCACTCTGGGATCTGTCTGTGCATTCACCCACATAAAAGCAGAGGAAATGGCAGGTCATAATGACATGAATGAGAGTGCCACACCATGACTAAAGCTTTCCGTTTAGAAACCCAAAGACATTCTCTCACCATCTAATGGCCAGCTAGCAATATCCTCTCCCCGACTACTGACACACTACTAAATTATCTCCTTCCCTATCGGCTGTCCTCAACCGTTGTCAGGGTAGCACATTCAATCGCTGACCTGGTGAGCCTGCGCTAGCATTAGGACCTGCGTTAGCATTTTAATGTGGCTAGCATTATGATCTGCGCTAGCATTATGATCTGCGCTAGCATTATGATCTGTGCCAGCATTATGATCTGCGCTAGCATTAGAATGTGGCTAGCATTAGGACCTGCACTAGCATTATGATCTGTGCCAGCATTAGGATCTGCGCTAGCATTAGAATGTGGCTAGCGTTAGGATCTGCCCTAGCATGAGGATCTGCGCTAGCATGAGGATCTGCGGTAGCATGAGCATCTGCCCTAGCATGAGGATCTGCGCTAGCATTAGGACCTGCGCTAGCATTAGGACCTGCGCTAGCATTAGGACCTGCGCTAGCATTAGAATGTGGCTAGCATGAGGATCTGCGCTAGCATTATGATCTGTGCTAGCATTAGGACCTGCGCTAGCATTAGAATGTGGCTAGCGTTAGGATCTGCCCTAGCATGAGGATCTGCCCTAGCATGAGGATCTGCGCTAGCATTAGGACCTGCACTAGCATTAGGACCTGCGCTAGCATTAGAATGTGGCTAGCATGAGGATCTGCCCTAGCATGAGGATCTGCCCTAGCATGAGGATCTGCGCTAGCATTAGGACCTGCACTAGCATTAGGACCTGCGCTAGCATTAGAATGTGGCTAGCATGAGGATCTGCCCTAGCATGAGGATCTGCGCTAGCATGAGGATCTGCGCTAGCATGAGCATCTGCCCTAGCATGAGGATCTGCGCTAGCATTAGGACCTGCGCTAGCATTATGATCTGTGCTAGCATTAGGACCTGCGCTAGCATTATGATCTGTGCTAGCATTAGGACCTGCGCTAGCATTAGAATGTGGCTAGCGTTAGGATCTGCCCTAGCATGAGGATCTGCCCTAGCATGAGGATCTGCGGTAGCATTAGGACCTGCACTAGCATTAGGACCTGCGCTAGCATTAGAATGTGGCTAGCATGAGGATCTGCCCTAGCATGAGGATCTGCGCTAGCATTAGGACCTGCGCTAGCATTAGGACCTGCGCTAGCATTAGAATGTGGCTAGCATGAGGATCTGCCCTAGCATGAGGATCTGCGCTAGCATGAGGATCTGCGCTAGCATGAGCATCTGCCCTAGCATGAGGATCTGCGCTAGCATTAGGACCTGCGCTAGCATTAGGACCTGCGCTAGCATTAGAATGTGGCTAGCATTATGATCTGCGCTAGCATTTGAATGTTACTAGCGTCAGGATCTGCGCTAGCATTAGGACCTGCGCTAGCATTAGAATGTGGCTAGCATTATGATCTGCGCTAGCATTTGAATGTTACTAGCGTCAGGATCTGCGCTAGCATTATGATCTGCGCTAGCATTAGAATGTGGCTAGCATTAGGACCTGCGCTAGCATTAGGACCTGCGCTAGCAATAGGATCTGGCACCACATAGGTAAGTTAACATACTTAAGACACTGTAGCATGATTCCAAAGACCACTCAGGAGAAAGTCAAGAGCACTGAAACAATAAGGGCAAATATGGCCATGTAGCTAGTAGGCGACAAAACCACAAAAAAGTACATATCTGGTTAGTTGCTGCCAACAAACAGCAGTGTCACTGTCTATTGAAATACATGAGAAGCAAATGTGAGAGTGTGCTACCATGAAAACCAGACCGTTCTCAACCTATTCTGTACAGTTAGTCTATGAACATGTTTGGGCAGGGATCTTCCTAACCCTGTATGCTGATTGGTGTGGACAGCAGCAGGCCAGTGCAGAGAGTCTCTGTGGTCATCACAGCATAAGTATCATACACGCGGCCTATCTTTCGCCCCGCCCTCAGGCTCCTCTTCCTCTCCTCCTTCTCCTCATGCCATTGGGCCATTTATCAGTAAAGGCTCCAGGCCTGTTGATGCTGAGGGTACGATGATGAAGAAGAAGAAAGGGATGAAGTGGAGGAGATAGAAAAATCTGCGGGGCGCAGCTGCTTTCCACACGCACACATTCAGTCCATCTTCTCCTTCTGGACCAGCTTGGGCGCGTCTACGAAGTCCCGGCCATTGAAGAGGATCACACCTGCAGTCACGAAGCTAGCGGAGCCCCAGAACAGCACGTACGCCAGGGTCTCCGTCCACGTGTCACCTGAGGGAGGATCGTGACGGTCACTATTCAATTCCAGACTTTACCACATTGTTACAAGCTGAAACAGTATTGTAAAATCAAAAACACTGTGAAATACTCCTCATGGGCTGAATTTTAACATAAAGGCAATGAAACTATTTCGTAGAAAACATATTCCTTAATAAAACTAGAGCTGCATTTATAAATGAATTCCATAGATGTCTTACCAGCCATGAGGAGGCAGATGATACACATGGAGAAGGCCACGACCATGATAATGGGCAACTAGAGGGAAAACCAGGAGAATAGATGATACATGGAGATCTGGTTGCGATTGGAAGAAACACACTGAAAGGCTCTTAACTTCTCAACTAAAATCTTCCAGCTAGGCACACACTTTATATAATGACACTGCTCTTAACAAGTCAGCTACACATGATATATTTGCAATAGGACCTAGCGTAAACATGACCTGGACCCAGAATAGTAGCTAAATGGAGATCACATATGTTACATTTAAAGACTGTTTTAAATAGAAGTGGAAAGTTTGTGTCAACTAACTTTCCAACTTGGTTTTAAACTGCAACGTGCTGGCATGTCTGCCTTAGGATTTATTTGAGGACTGGGTTTGTGAGACTGAAATCAAGATATTCTAGCTAATAAGTATACATTTCACCGGTCAAGTGTACCACATCAGCCTCACCGTGAGAAACTTCCAGTCTTTAGGTTCATCAAGGGGTGTGGTCATGTCAGCCTCGTCAACAGCATAGTTTCCCAGGAAGAGATCAATAGAGTCCTGAGGACCAGAAGTGGAGCTCCATATTATAACTCAGACATACATTTATTTCTCTATCCGTGTCTGGACATACAGTCTAACCAATAACCCTAGCGCTTAAACCTAAATGGCAATGCTCAAAACACAAAAGCCCTCCCAATTTTAGCACCTTGTCCAATTGTACGTTTTTCCCTAAATCTACCCACTGACCTGGAAATGACATTTCTTAATGGGTAAATTTAGAGATGACTGGTATGCCTAAATCTAAAAATAAATTTTAAATTCTGAAATTGTTATCCACACCCACACACCTGTCTGAAGCCATCAGAGAAGTTGTTCTTGTAGTATCTGATCATAGAGTTCCAACCGTCCATTACCAGCCCCCAGTGTGTCCTCTTCCCTGTTCTGAGACATAAGAGCAGATTATCACCTACCATCATCTCATCCCAAAATAACCAACAGAATTCTTCACCATGTCCTGAGCATCCACGCACATGCTGTGTCTACACAAAATAAAGAACCCAACGTTGATATTTATTCAGGTGAACAAGCCATGCTCACAATTATTAGGCTATTCTCATTCTAAAGTTATGATGGACTATTATTGTCTTAGATGTTTTTAACTGCATTTATTGGATAATTCATTGAGCAAAATAGAATAATATTATGGCGTGCCCTGTGATGACTCATCTGCATAGCAATACAATTAACATACGATTCCCCCACCCAACCCAGCTACATTCTGGCTTAATATACACATTAAACAAAGACAACCCTAGCCAAAGGCAACAGGCCCATATTAAGAAAAATAAGAATAAAAAGACATATTATATAAATGTCCAATTCTGTTAACTATTACTATTCCAATCCTGTCGCAATAACAGCTGTAATTTAGCAATTACATGGTGTGACCTTTAACTGACAGGTATCTAAATCATATCCAATCAATTTAAATTGCCACTAGTGGACGTCAATGAAGTTCTTGAGAGATTATAAGATGATCAAAGAAAGCAATATGTGTGCATCCGAGCTCAATGTGGAGATGGCAAAGAGTAAATACTTAGCAGACTAAAATGCACTTTTAGTTCAGTTAATGAGCTCAAGAACAAAGCAACATTGTAGTGGCTCAAGAACAAAAGGTGACTGTCCTACAGTGGCCCAGTCAAAGTCCTGATCTCAATTCCAGTAAGAATCTGTGGCACTATTTCAAAATGGTGATCAACAAGTCTTGTCTACACTACCTGAACAAACTCAGAAAAAACTGCTACGAAGATTAGTCCACAATCACAACAACACTGTTGGCAAATCAATGATTATGTTATTGGGTTCGGGTTAAATATTCATGCAACACATTCACATTTTTTTTTCACTCGAACTCAACAACACCAAACAATAACTGATTTTAAGTGTAACAGCAATACCATTTCAATGTACTATTTGTAAACTCTGTAAAAGAAGAACATTTGTCAGTGGTTCGACTCCATTTGCAGGGTGTAAACTACTAAATTTAAGCAAGTATTTAACAGGCCTCTGTTCATACAAATGGGTAACTGGGTCAACAGAGCTCTGTTAATCTGTGAGACAGATCTTGGTTTCACCTGTGTTTACAGCAATTCTATGTTTTTTGAAGACATAAGTATGTAGCCCATTTTTCCAGAAAGGATAACCAACAATGGACTAGTTGTACCCTGGGAAAAAACTGACTGCCAGTCCCAAGGATCCAATATAACCATGGGTAGGACATCTAGTAAGTCACCTGTAGCATTTGATTGGGACGATGGCTTCCTGCATGTACGCTGAATAAATAGATTAATTTTCATATTCAGACTTACCTTATTGATTTGTAGTAATTTATCCAAACACATACACACCTTTAGTACTGTACTGTGAGCCTCTCTTACACTCACCTTGTGAAGTCAGTCTTCAGGGCCCCTGTGCCTGCATACTGTTTGGCACAGGCATTGGCATTATCTGCCCACGCTGTAGAATAAATGTGAGAATAAGGATGAGAGCAGGGAACAAACACACACCAGATTAGCAGAGGGCTTTACATCATGTAAAACAGATTAGAGAAAACACACACCAGATTAGCACAGAGGGCTTTACATCATGTAAAACAGAATATAGAAAACACACACCAGATTAGCGGCGGGCTTTACATCATGTAAAACAGAATAGAGAAAACACACACCAGATTAGCAGAGGGCTTTACATCATGTAAAACAGAATAGAGAAAACACACACCAGATTAGCAGAGGGCTTTACATCATGTAAAACAGAATAGAGAAAACACACACCAGATTAGCACAGAGGGCTTTACATCATGTAAAACAGAATAGAGAAAACACACACCAGATTAGCACAGAGGGCTTTACATCATGTAAAACAGAATAGAGAGAACACACACCAGATTAGCAGAGGGCTTTACATCATGTAAAACAGACTAGAGAGAACACACACCAGATAAGCACAGAAGGCTTTACATCATGTAAAACAGATTAGAGAGAACACACACCAGATTAGCACAGAGGGCTTTACATCATGTAAAACAGATTAGAGAGAACACACACCAGATTAGCACAGAGGGCTTTACATCATGTAAAACAGAATAGAGAAAACACACACCAGATTAGCAGAGGGCTTTACATCATGTAAAACAGATTAGAGAGAACACACACCAGATAAGCACAGACGGCTTTACATCATGTAAAACAGATTAGAGAGAACACACACCAGATTAGCACAGAGGGCTTTACATCATGTAAAACACAATAGAGAAAACACACACCAGATTAGCACAGAGGGCTTTACATCATGTAAAACAGATTAGAGAGAACACACACCAGATAAGCACAGAAGGCTTTACATCATGTAAAACAGATTAGAGAGAACACACACCAGATTAGCACAGAGGGCTTTACATCATGTAAAACAGATTAGAGAGAACACACACCAGATTAGCACAGAGGGCTTTACATCATGTAAAACACAATAGAGAAAACACACACCAGATTAGCACAGAGGGCATTACATCATGTAAAACAGATTAGAGAGAACACACACCAGATAAGCACAGAAGGCATTACATCATGTAAAACAGATTAGAGAGAACACACACCAGATTAGCACAGATGGCTTTACATCATGTAAAACAGATTAGAGAGAACACACACCAGATTAGCACAGTGGGCTTTACATCATGTAAAACAGATTAGAGAGAACACACACCAGATTAGCACAGTGGGCTTTACATCATGTAAAACAGATTAGAGAGAACACACACCAGATTAGCACAGAGGGCTTTACATCATGTAAAACAGATTAGAGAGAACACACACCAGATAAGCACAGAAGGCTTTACATCATGTAAAACAGATTAGAGAAAACACACACCAGATAAGCACAGAAGGCTTTACATCATGTAAAACAGATTAGAGAGAACACACACCAGATTAGCACAGTGGGCTTTACATCATGTAAAACAGATTAGAGAGAACACACACCAGATTAGCACAGAGGGCTTTACATCATGTAAAACACAATAGAGAAAACACACACCAGATTAGCACAGAGGGCATTACATCATGTAAAACAGATTAGAGAGAACACACACCAGATAAGCACAGAAGGCTTTACATCATGTAAAACAGATTAGAGAGAACACACACCAGATTAGCACAGATGGCTTTACATCATGTAAAACAGATTAGAGAGAACACACACCAGATTAGCACAGAGGGCTTTACATCATGTAAAACAGATTAGAGAAAACACACACCAGATAAGCACAGAAGGCTTTACATCATGTAAAACAGATTAGAGAGAACACACACCAGATTAGCACAGTGGGCTTTACATCATGTAAAACACAATAGAGAAAACACACACCAGATTAGCACAGAGGGCTTTACATCATGTAAAACAGATTAGAGAGAACACACACCAGATTAGCACAGAGGGCTTTACATCATGTAAAACAGAATAGAGAAAACACACACCAGATTAGCACAGAGGGCTTTACATCATGTAAAACACAATAGAGAAAACACACACCAGATTAGCACAGAGGGCTTTACATCATGTAAAATAGATTAGAGAGAACACACACCAGATTAGCACAGAGGGCTTTACATCATGTAAAACAGAATAGAGAAAACACACACCAGATTAGCACAGAGGGCTTTACATCATGTAAAACAGATTAGAGAGAACACACACCAGATAAGCACAGAAGGCTTTACATCATGTAAAACAGATTAGAGAGAACACACACCAGATTAGCACAGTGGGCTTTACATCATGTAAAACAGATTAGAGAGAACACACACCAGATTAGCACAGAGGGCTTTACATCATGTAAAACACAATAGAGAAAACACACACCAGATTAGCACAGAGGGCATTACATCATGTAAAACAGATTAGAGAGAACACACACCAGATAAGCACAGAAGGCTTTACATCATGTAAAACAGATTAGAGAGAACACACACCAGATTAGCACAGATGGCTTTACATCATGTAAAACAGATTAGAGAGAACACACACCAGATTAGCACAGAGGGCTTTACATCATGTAAAACAGATTAGAGAAAACACACACCAGATTAGCACAGAGGGCATTACATCATGTAAAACAGATTAGAGAGAACACACACCAGATAAGCACAGAAGGCTTTACATCATGTAAAACAGATTAGAGAGAACACACACCAGATTAGCACAGAGGGCTTTACATCATGTAAAACAGAATAGAGAAAACACACACCAGATTAGCACAGAGGGCTTTACATCATGTAAAACAGATTAGAGAGAACACACACCAGATAAGCACAGAAGGCTTTACATCATGTAAAACAGATTAGAGAGAACACACACCAGATTAGCACAGAGGGCTTTACATCATGTAAAACAGATTAGAGAGAACACACACCAGATTAGCACAGAGGGCTTTACATCATGTAAAACACAATAGAGAAAACACACACCAGATTAGCACAGAGGGCATTACATCATGTAAAACAGATTAGAGAGAACACACACCAGATAAGCACAGAAGGCTTTACATCATGTAAAACAGATTAGAGAGAACACACACCAGATTAGCACAGAGGGCTTTACATCATGTGAAACAGATTAGAGAGAACACACACCAGATTTGCACAGAGGGCTTTACATCATGTAAAACACAATAGAGAAAACACACACCAGATTAGCACAGAGGGCATTACATCATGTAAAACAGATTAGAGAGAACACACACCAGATAAGCACAGAAGGCTTTACATCATGTAAAACAGATTAGAGAGAACACACACCAGATTAGCACAGAGGGCTTTACATCATGTAAAACAGATTAGAGAGAACACACACCAGATTAGCACAGAGGGCTTTACATCATGTAAAACAGAATAGAGAAAACACACACCAGATTAGCACAGAGGGCTTTACATCATGTAAAACAGATTAGAGAGAACACACACCAGATAAGCACAGAGGGCTTTACATCATGTAAAACAGAATAGCGATGCAGCCTTGTAAGGATGAATGCACTGACGCTTACCATTTTTGTAGATCTTCTCAAAGTCCACTTGATCTTCAATTCTCTGGCCCATATGGAGGACTCCCAGTTGCTGCAGACAAACATATGTTGAGTAAAATAGTGCACTGCCAGGGCCTTCAACACATTCAGTGAAGGCAAAAAGATTGTCATCGACTTTTTTGAATAACCTTCAGAATAAATTGCTTCATCTTATGTTGGAAAGAAAAGGATTAATACCAAATAAAATAAAATATATTTGTTGGTTTCTAGGCAACTCTGCCTGCTAGTGTTTTCTTGTCATGATTCACTCTGCCTGCTAGTGTTTTCTTGTCATGATTCACTCTGCCTGCTAGTGTTTTCTTGTCATGATTCACTCTGCCTGCTAGTGTTTTCTTGTCATGATTCACTCTGCCTGCTAGTGTTTTCTTGTCATGATTCACTCTGCCTGCTAGTGTTTTCTTGTCATGATTCACTCTGCCTGCTAGTGTTTTCTTGTCATGATTCACTCTGCCTGCTAGTGTTTTCTTGTCATGATTCACTCTGCCTGCTAGTGTTTTCTTGTCATGATTCACTCTGCCTGCTAGTGTTTTCTTGTCATGATTCACTCTGCCTGCTATTTTATGTCTCGTCATGATTGGGCTTAATTTATTTACAATTACATCCAAGATGGAAAGATTATTTAAGGCTAACGCTTAATGTAGCAAGGAATGTAGTCAACAGCTTCATTTATTTAGTTAGTTAGCTAAAAGCTAGCATTAGCAGAAACAAAGAAATGCCAAATAGGTACATTTTGTCATTGCGGCTGACATTAGCGAAGCTGGGACGTTGTCAACAAACTGGACCAAGGTGAACAGCACACGGTACATAGACATAAGGGAGTGTCTACAAGAACTGGCGTGTCGGTTGTTCCCACCTCAAGCTGCGACTGCAGTGAGCGTCGTGCCAACAGACTCTGGATGACATTGGTACGATCGAGACAGTCCATGCAGTTACTGCGGAAAATCCCATCCTGTTGAACCAGAACCTTCCCATCTGCATCCACCAAGAAGTACCTGGCCAACCAATCAAATCCAGCCATATTGTTAAACTCCTTGATGTAGCCCCGTTTCAAACATCTGTTGGTTGTACCCGAGTAAACACTTACCCATACTCGTCCTGCATCTCTGCCACCATGTCTACTAAGATCTGCAAGCGATGCCATCTCATCCGACTGCACTCCTTGTGGAAATCAAATGCTATGTACCTGCGTACACGTGCACAGTGCAAAGAGAAAGGTTATCTAAAATACAAGGTCCTTTGTCTCCTTTACTTCTAATGTATTAGACGGAGCAATTACACTATACAGATTAGCTAAATAAGTAGTGAATATTAGAAGTCATCTGTGGGATCTGTAATGATAACAGTCCTTACTTGACCATGCCATTGGCTAAATAAGAGGTACATATTAGAAGTCATCTGTGGGATCTGTAATGATAACAGTCCTTACTTGACCATGCCATTGGCTAAATAAGAGGTACATATTAGAAGTCATCTGTGGGATCTGTAATGATAACAGTCCTTACTTGACCATGCCATTGGCTAAATAAGAGGTACATATTAGAAGTCATCTGTGGGATCTGTAATGATAACAGTCCTTACTTGACCATGCCATTGGCTAAATAAGAGGTACATATTAGAAGTCATCTGTGGGATCTGTAATGATAACAGTCCTTACTTGACCATGCCATTGCCAAGGCTAGATGCCATCTTGGCAAACGACATCTCCAACTGCTTCTCTGAGCCTTTCTGGTCAATCAGATTCAAAATTACTTGCTTCCCATAAATAATAATCTGTGAGTCAAAATGCCTTTGGAAGCCATCCAGCTGTGAAAGCAGAGCAAAGGATGAGAAACTAAGCGTATAGTGATACTAGAAATGCTTAAAATGCTCTACTGGAAATAAACTTCTAAAAATAAAAAATGGCGTACAAAAATAAAGGTATATTTCAGTGGGTAGCTTACATGATTGATGGTTTTGCTGATCTGAGGTTTAGGTTTGTACTTGAGGTTGGGTCTTTGGGACCAGTAGAAGGGGATGGAGCCTCGGGTCTGTACAAATGAGGCCTTGCCCCCGTTATACTGGACAATCTGCTCTGTCTCAACAAAGTTTGCTGCATGGCCCTCTGTGTCGATGCCTAAGAGACCAAATGGACGGTACACAATCGGAGAATGGAGAAAGCAATCTGTTACACATCTGAGAGATCAGAGTAAAGATTGCTTTGAACATAAGTGGGCATGTCAATATAATCTGCAGAACAAATAAGTGGAAGGTTTTGTTGCTACAGAGTACAGACATGTGAGTGCAAATTATAGTAATACAAGTTTATTAAAAACAGCATCCAATTCAGGTGTGTTATTGCTTAGAAAGAACAGTTGCATTGGTCCAATACAGTCAGAAAGCGTATGTAATAAAAACATTGGAATACTTCACCTCTGACATAATAGCGTACTCCAGCCCGAAAGCAGCTCCGTCTGGAAATGACGTTCCATTCAAAAATCTTCCCATTGATGCAGCAGGACTTCATAATTATGACTGGACAACCAGGAAGTTAGGGACTATAGTCTTAACCAATAAAGGACAACCAGGAAGTTAGGGACTATAGTCTTAACCAATAAAGGACAACCAGGAAGTTAGGGACTATAGTCTTAACCAATAAAGGACAACCAGGAAGTTAGGGACTATAGTCTTAACCAATAAAGGACAACCAGGAAGTTAGGGACTATAGTCTTAACCAATAAAGGACAACCAGGAAGTTAGGGACTATAGTCTTAACCAATAAAGGACAACCAGGAAGTTAGGGACTATAGTCTTAACCAATAAAGGACAACCAGGAAGTTAGGGACTATAGTCTTAACCAATAAAGGACAACCAGGAAGTTAGGGACTATAGTCTTAACCAATAAAGGACAACCAGGAAGTTAGGGACTATAGTCTTAACCAATAAAGGACAACCAGGAAGTTAGGGACTATAGTCTTAACCAATAAAGGACAACCAGGAAGTTAGGGACTATAGTCTTAACCAATAAAGGACAACCAGGAAGTTAGGGACTATAGTCTTAACCAATAAAGGACAACCAGGAAGTTAGGGACTATAGTCTTAACCAATAAAGGACAACCAGGAAGTTAGGGACTATAGTCTTAACCAATAAAGGACAACCAGGAAGTTAGGGACTATAGTCTTAACCAATAAAGGACAACCAGGAAGTTAGGGACTATAGTCTTAACCAATAAAGGACAACCAGGAAGTTAGGGACTATAGTCTTAACCAATAAAGGACAACCAGGAAGTTAGGGACTATAGTCTTAACCAATAAAGGACAACCAGGAAGTTAGGGACTATAGTCTTAACCAATAAAGGACAACCAGGAAGTTAGGGACTATAGTCTTAACCAATAAAGGACAACCAGGAAGTTAGGGACTATAGTCTTAACCAATAAAGGACAACCAGGAAGTTAGGGACTATAGTCTTAACCAATAAAGGACAACCAGGAAGTTAGGGACTATAGTCTTAACCAATAAAGGACAACCAGGAAGTTAGGGACTATAGTCTTAACCAATAAAGCCTAACTCTACACTGGGAATGTTACCTTTTCAGAAAATGCTGGGTTGATCATGAATACAAATATTCCTCCAAAACTGATTAAGCTCCATTATATTGCGTCAATGGATCCACTTTGCGTTATCTCTAAATATAATTTTATATTTTGAAATGGTCCTGCAACCTACATACATCTCTACCTCCCCTAGAGGATAAAGGAGCAAACTACAAGTTTGCTTTCTCCATTGATATACAAGGCCAGTCTAAGTTTCCCAAGCTTCTCTAAATAAAAAGATTGCCCAAACTAATCTAGTGTAATGAGGGATTATTGGGTGCTTAACGCGCAGCAATGCAGACAGCTAAATCCTAGCTTGTTGTGCACACGTGCAACTGATCACAACAATGTATATAGTATTTAACAAGCAATGTCAAATTAGAGGGTTGAAACTGAAACATTACCGTCCATTAACGTGATGGTCCAGTGCCGTGTGAATGACATCACAGTCATTTGCATAATGTAGTCATAAAGTAAGTGGCAATAAAACTGGATAATAAAACTGAAATGTCTCATATCAACTCTTACAGGGAAAGGATACAGCCATGAATAACTGGGTAAGCAAACCTATGCAGCTGTCAAAAAGAAGAAGAACAGAAACAATCAATAGAGATCATAAAATGTGTACTGGAGCCATTCATATTATATGTATAATGCCTTTATCAAGGCATGTGTCTCATCACCTCTGGCTGTGACATGAAATCCTTTAGCAGGTGACCATTCCACACAAACCGTTGATCTGCCTAAAAATGAGGAGACAAAACCAGTTATCATGTCATTTAAGATCTGTATCAGGATCAATTAGTATAAACAGGGTTGTGTAGGTCAATCTTCATATGTAATCCCATACAGTTACAAGTTACCCGTCTAAAATTGTAATCACCAGCACTATTACAGTGCACAGATTACTGAAACCCACTAACAATCTGATTACCTTTAAATCACTTTCATATTAACAGACATTGTAAGACCAATGAAAATAAAGCCAACTGAACAACACCTTTCACTGAATCAATCCCCTTTCAATTTTACGAACCTGGGCATATACAGATTTGGAATTTTACTTTATTGGTTAGTTACTGTATTTATAAAAAGTATTCAAAACTCTTGACTTTCTCTCCATGTTGTTGTATTAGTTATTAATGCAATTAAAGATAAATCATGACAGTAAAGAAATTGCCTTCCATCTACAGACAACACCGCAAAATAACAACGTAGCTTTTCAAGTGTACATTTTGAGTTCTGATGTTTTCACCTAAAACCACCAACATTGTAAAAAGCTTGCAGAAATTTCTGGGATCCACCTGGGCAAACGTGAACTCAGGCACAGAAATACATTTTTCAGACAAGTACAGAACTTGCACTTATAAGGACTGCAAGATATAGATATCAAAAAGCAATAGCCATAAATAAACGGGGACTGACATCTGTATTATTAGCTTAAAGTCAATGGCCCATATTCTTCAATGTTTTCCTAAGTTATTTCTTAAATTCGTTCCTTAGAAAGGTCCTAAGAAAAGTCTTACTCAAATTCACGAACGTGTTCTTGAATCGCATAATTGTTCGTACCTACGTTCCTAAAATGATGAATACCACGTCTTCGTAAATTCAAAGCGCGTGTCAGTTGTTCCTAATTAGCATAGGTAAACGCCCCGGTATTTCCCATAAAAGGGCATTAAACTGCAGGGCGGAGTGGAAACTCATCGTAAAAACGTGGAGAATGCAAAAATGCCTAAACCAACATGTATAGCCAGTATAGAGGATCAGACGCCAAAAGAACAAATTACTTCTGTAGTTCAGAAGTGGAAATACTTCTGCAATAAGTGAACAGGCAAAAATATGTAATATTTAGCAGCGTCAGTAGTGGTTGCAAAATGAAAATACAAATAAAAAGCATGCATGGATTTAATCATTCGTTCTGTGAACGCTGTGTCAGGGGAAGGGCAAACCACATAAAAATGACATAAAAAAGAAGTGGTTTGACATGAAGTTTGAGGCAAAAAAGTATTGCCAAACACAAACGAGAGATGCTGACCACAGGAGGGGGAAAGAGTTGCACTGTCCTTACTGAGCTGTACCGGGGCATCGGGACATAATCGGAATTAGAGCTGCAGGTCTTAATGTCTATTATACACTCGGGTCGGGTTCGGGCTCGGTCTCTTGCGCTCCAGATTGCGCGGTGAATGAGTGGTCAGGTGATGCGTTTCATTTAGTGAATGGATGCTGAGGAGGTGAAACGCAGGCAGGACTGTGGCCAATACATTTGGTTGCACCGGCCAAAAGATTAAAACATCACTTTTAATGAAAAAAAACAAGCCGGCTATGCCGAATGCAAAAAAAATTGACAGCCTCTTAAAATATGACAGCAAAATGACCAGGTTCGGCCTTCGGGCTTTTTAAAAAATCTGTCCGGCTCAGGTCGGGCTCGGGCCGAATTCTGTCGGGCCGGGTCGGGTCTCAATTACAGCTCTAATCGGAAAGACCGCAATCCCTCCAAGAGTGTATGGCTGCAGCCGAGGCTTCGGGCTACAGCCATACCCGTCTCAATCTCGGGGGTGCCATCCACAGAAAAGCGTTAAATATATGCAAATATTTGAAATATTTGAATATTATTTATAATGTTATTCTTCATAATATTTAAATCAATGTACAATTGATGAAAACGCAGAGAATAATGATTTGTCACACAAATGTCAGCGCGCAAATCTGCGTAAGAGTGCTTCTCACTGTGCGTAGATTCTGATCTTTCCTAAGAACAAATTCCAGATAAGTAAACATTGGTGAATGTCAAAATCTTCGTGGAAACTGCGTAAGAACAAATTTCTTCTTAAGAACGGTTGAAGAATATGGCCCAATGGCCTTAGCTGGCAATGTTAACAAATAACATGACTTTTCTGAGGTCCAGTAAAAGCAAAAAGCACATGGCCTTCACACTTGTTAGGCTGCTGGCAACAAATGGAAAACATGACTGGCTATCCCTGGGCTGAGTGCTTAATAACACACCACTCCTCCTGATATATTGTGATAAATTCTATTAAATAAATATATATATATATATAGAGAGAGATATATACCATGTAACAACTATTCGTAGACATACTGTAGCCTTAAGACTTATTTAGGGGACATATCTCAATTGGAAAAATATAAAGACACCAAGCATAGCCCACCTCTGTTTCTAGAAATATGCACTGGTAGATGAATAACGCACAGACAACTCAACAACTGCTCCAGTCACTAATCTCATCTCTGGTTATGCGCCACCACCTTTGAGCACATGCTGATTACATACAACTGAGATTTTCTTTTTGGTTGTAATAACAATGTTTGAAGACAAGCAAAGAACAAAAAACTAACTATTAAAGCATGCTCTTTGTTGACAGTAATCCCAAAAGTGATATTATATATAATATTTTGCTTGTAATGACTTTTGTAATCTGTTACTCCCCAACCCTGAGTATTAGACAAATATATTGAGTTCCCACATGTATCTATACATGTCTATTTCACTCCCTCTATATCGACCCCCTCATGTTCTTACTCTCTCTAGCAGACTCATCTCCTGGAACTCAGGACTTGTGTTGGCCAATCTCTGTAGGGTGTGGGTGAGGTCATAGTCAGTGGTGAAGTAAAATCCATCCGTGTGAAGAACACTGTTGATCATGGACAAGAAGGCTTTGTTGTCCTGCATCTAGTGGGTCAGAAATCAAAGGAGAACCTCTCAACAGAAGGCAGGTGGCATGACATCAAATGCCAACTTTACTTCATTAGAACAAGTATTTAAATAAAAACCCCAAACCAATATGTCAACTAAGACAACATTTACACAGGATGGTGTCATTCTTATCTTATTATTTTACTTGTAAATATCCAAATAAACACAGCCACCTGTTTTTGAAAAGACACTGTCAAGGGCTTGTTCCTTTACCTAAAACATCCACAGTAAAATAGAGTCTCTAGTGCACTTACTTTAGGGCAGGCAGTTGGTCTGGGGCCCTAAAGTCAGACAGCCCTACCTGGTTTTCTGTCAGGTGCAGCACAGTCTTCTTGTAGGAGATCATGTCAAAGTCCATAGCCTTCCACACAGCATGTCCCAACAGGTCACCCACCTTCTTCTTCTTTGTGATGACTATGAGGTATGTGCCTATGGACGGGGCAAAGGTACCAATAAAGTGAGTAGATTATTGTGTAAATTAATGGTTGTCTTCTGAACTAAGCACATGAATGGAGTCTTAACTGACTCATGTGGAAAAACAGAACCTACCTGCCACCATACGAATAGTTCCCATAATTCCAGATATTGCCCGTGTGATTGCATGAGGAGGAACGTCTTTCCTCACTTAAGAAAAACAGAAAGACAATCTCATCTACATTTGCTCTTAAGATCACAACGAATCCAAGACAGAATCATGCAACGTTAAAGTACACTTTAACACTAACATACCAGTGAGGATCATTTCTGTGGACACCCTGTCAATGGACAGGACGTCATTGGAGCGGTCGTCACATGCCTCAATGTAAAATTTCTCAGGGGTAGTGTGCCTACATGAGATAAAAGGATACAATGAACAGGGGGGACACGGTCAGTAAGATAGCTAGATGTACTTCTGAAATTGTGATACTCCTCGTGTCATAGGGAAACCTCTAGCTTGTTTTACCCAACCACAACCAACATGTCTGTCTACCTGGTAGCCCATAGAGTTAGGAGTACGTAACCAAAGTGGAGTAACTTTAGTAATAGTACTACTATTAGTAGACACTCGTAGTGACGTGGGTACTACTGCTGCTAGCTAGCCACTAGCCGCATACTGTCAGTATATTATATTGTACACGGCCGATTATATGTTTTACAGTACTACTCATTAAACAAATATTGACAGGTAGATATATAGTAACTATTAAAGAACATTTCTAAATATGTGAAGTAACTGTTAGTGCCGTTATTTACAGCTGGCTAACTAGCTAGCCCCTCAAACTGGAGATGAAACAGAAATGACAACAGCAGTTCAATGTTAGCTATCTGTTTATTATTATAAGTTAACCATCTGTTAAACCAGGCCACTGCACATGTCTCCCGTCATCTAGCTCTGGGAAACAGTTGGATACGAGCTATAATTTAGCGATACATGTTGAAGACTTACAGGTTGAAGCTCTCGTAGGCGGTCGCCATCTTTACTTTATTGGCGTCCTGACCTGAGTGACGTGTCAATGTGACGTGGTACTGTCTGTCTCTATGGTGGCTCGTGCACATGGTACTGTCTGTCTCTATGGTGGCTCGTGCACATGGTACTGTCTGTGTCTGTCTATGGTGGCTCGTGCACATGGTACTGTCTGTCTATGGTGGCTCGTGCACATGGTACTGTCTGTCTATGGTGGCTCGTGCACATTGTACTGTCTGTGTCTGTCTATGGTGGCTCGTGCACATGGTACTGTCTGTCTCTATGGTGGCTCGTGCACATGGTACTGTCTGTCTCTATGGTGGCTCGTGCACATGGTACTGCAGGGCTCTCAAGTGTCACGCAATGAGCGTGACAGTCACTCATTTCAGTGTTTTGTCACGCACTCCCGCCACACATTGTATTTCTCACGCGGAAAAAAATATCTATAATATATTTAATTTGTCGCAGCGCCCAACATTTGTCTGGCCGCGCAGCTCTCATTATGGAACCGGCACTAATCAAGCGCGTCTCCCCTGGAGTTCTTCAGTCTAGCCCTACAGTCAATGGTCTAGCCTGCCACAGCCAATCAAAATAAAAGAAACAGGCTACACAATAGCCAATCAGAAAATAGCACAATTGTATCTGGGTAAGTTTTAACGCAACAACGAATGAAAAAGAAGCATCTCCGGGAATTGTTCACGTCATTCTGGTGCAATCTTTCGAAAGTTTTGTTCACCAACCCAGAGGAAAAACCACTGGAGTTCCGAGCATCACTTTGAGCACGTGAGTACGGTAAGTCATGATCTCCCTTTTTAATGTTACTACAAATACACCTTTTCTATGGATTGAGTTGTCTTGCTGATGAAGGATAATAGATACAATACATTGTAAAAACTATATCAGTCACAATATATTCACCCCTATGTCATCCGGTAGAACATAAGAGCATCAGAAACAGCACTAGTAGATTCAGAGACAGCTTCTATCCTGGATGCTGAACTCTACTCAACCATCTCACTCTCAAATGCCACACTTTTTAGAATTAATCCTTCACCTAAAATTCATCTTTTTTTATTTTACCTCGACTATTTATGTACTTTATATTTAAAAAAATCTATAAAGTTGAGATTACTTTGAGCACAACAAATTACCATGACTGATAAATATTATTTAATATGATTGTATGACAATAAACTTGAAACTGGTATAACCCAGAGAAATACTATAAGATGCCTTTATTTGACTAACTTTCTATATGTCTTCTGTCACACTGTCAGGAGAAAAATTCAATGTGGGTTTCACCACCAGAGCTACGCTCAACAGGCTCCTTGAGGCTAGAGAGGTCACACCACAGAAGGCTCAACAATTCCAGCAAGTAGCACTGGCCTTCTTGGTCAAAGCTGTGGAGTATGCCATGGAGAAACTCCCATTGAGATTCTCTCCTGAAGCATGCACAATTTGTTGATGTGCAGCTGAGAGCTGAGTGTGGGGTTGAATATGCCCTATACTTTGTATACAGGCAAGGGTTTTCACATTCGGATTATATATTTTTAAGTTTAATGATCATGATCACAAAACAAATCTGTCTGTCACTGTATTCTAATCAGTCTTGTACACATGTGGTCTTTTTAAGATTTCAGGAACTCCTTCCTTTTCATGACCCTAAGGAACAAGACCAAGTAAGTGAGGAGTTTATGGAGTACCAACTCATGGACATTGCCATGCCTCAGGTCCCAACACTCTTTGACGTTTAGGAGTTTTGGGGAAGAATGTCCTCAACAAAGAACAAGGTAAGAAATATTTTGCACACAACATGACTTGCTCAATATTAATTATGCCCCTGGTTCCTTTTTTTAAAGGTGACTGGGTTGAACTGATGCCGAGAGGGTATTCTCCATGGTCGGTTTGAACAAAACCTCAACTCGAAACAGCTTATCTATGGATGGGACATCATGAAAATGGCTGGGCTTGAGCCGAACTGCTTCAAATGGGAGCCAACACCACACATGATAAAGGAGTCCAAAAAGGCAACAAACATCTACAATAAACAACACCAGTCATAATCTTGCACGCGCACGCACACACACACAGAAATTGAATAAATACTTTGTATTTGGGTGAACTGTCAGTGCCATGTGTCAAATATTTTCTTCTGCAAGTCTGAGCAATTATTAACAACAAAAACACAAATAATAATATAATTTATGAAACACACCCATTCCCTCGAGGGCGGCGGGCGGGGAGCGATATGTCACTCTTGCCTGTCTTCAAAACTTGAGAGCCCTGGTACTGTCTGTGTCTGTCTCTATGGTGGCTCGTGCACATGGTACTGTCTGTGTATGTCTATGGTAGCTCGTGCACATGGTACTGTCTGTGTCTGTCTATGGTGGCTCGTGCATATGGTACTGTCTGTTGTGTCTGTCTATGGTGGCTCGTGCACTTGGTACTGTCTGTCTCTATGGTGGCTCGTGCACATGGTACTGTCTGTCTCTATGGTAGCTCGTGCACATGGTACTGTCTGTGTCTGTCTATGGTGGCTCGTGCATATGGTACTGTCTGTTGTGTCTGTCTATGGTGGCTCGTGCACTTGGTACTGTCTGTCTCTATGGTGGCTCGTGCACATGGTACTGTCTGTCTCTATGGTGGCTCGTGCACATTGTACCGGGTCAACTAGTTAATAAGTTATTTAGCAAATATATAGTATATGCAGTAACTCATTAAGCGTAAAAAATACGGACTTCCTCAACAACAACAAAAATCAACGTGCACTTTTACGTCATGTGTGAATGTTTGTTTAATACTGATACGCGCTCTACCAACGGGCTAGTGGCGCAATGGATAACGCGTCTGACTACGGATCAGAAGATTCTAGGTTCGACTCCTGGCTAGCTCGATGTTTTCCTTCTATTTCTGACCTCTTCTTCTTGGATGATCAATATTTGTTAACAGACTTTCGATTACTAGCCTAAACATTTAAATTTGCTTATAAAAACGATGTAAACCCAGCTGACACAGGTGAATGTAACTGCATGCTGAATGTTGCATGCAATCACTTGCAAGAAAATACTAAATAGCAGTTTATGTTGAAGACAATGTGAAGTGGACTGACAATAACAATATAAATACAATTAATCAACATATTAGATTGATAAAAAGCACCAATATATGCTAGATTAACAGTAAACAAGCGCATTAGTAAGAAAATCCAACTAACCACTACATAATGGCCAACTACACACTTTATTTATTTAACCTTTATTCAAACAAGCAGTTTGAGAACAAATTCTCATTTGCAATGGCAACCTGGTGAAAAACATGCAATACAACATACATTTACACAATAAATACACAGAATACAAGAGTGCAAATAGCAGTGGGATTCTACAAGGCAATACAGGATCGAGTGGTGCGTGAATATATAGAAAATACAGGATGAGGTATAAGTAGGTCAGTTGAGCAGCATTGATATGGCAATAACAACTAAATAAAAATATCAAGAAGAGTCTATATACAAAAAGTAAGAGTTAAGGTGTATCTAGCAGGTAGGTCATTGGTGTGCACAAATTATATGACTGTGATTTTAACAATGTAAAGAGGCTGATACCTCTATTACCAATGTAAAGAGGCTTATACCTCTAATACCAATGTAAAGAGGCTAATACCTCTAATACCAATGTAAAGAGGCTAATATCTCTAATACAAATGTAAAGAGGCTAATACCTCTAATACCAATGTAAAGAGGCTAATACCTCTAATACCAATGTAAAAAGGCTAATACCTCTAATACCAATGTAAAGAGGCTAATACCTCTAATACCAATGTAAAGAGGCTAATACCTCTAATACCAATGTAAAGAGGCTAATACCTCTAATACCAATGTAAAGAGGCTAATACCTCTAATACCAATGTAAAGAGGCTAATACCTCTAATACCAATGTAGAGAGGCTAATACCTCTAATACCAATGTAAAGAGGCTAATACCTCTAATACCAATGTAGAGAGGCTAATACCTCTAATACCAATGTAAAGAGGCTAATACCTCTAATACCAATGTAAAGAGGCTAATACCTCTAATACCAATGTAAAGAGGCTAATACCTCTAATACCAATGTAGAGAGGCTAATACCTCTAATACCAATGTAAAGAGGCTAATACCTCTAATACCAATGTAGAGAGGCTAATACCTCTAATACCAATGTAAAGAGGCTAATACCTCTAACACCAATGTAAAGAGGCTAATACCTCTAATACCAATGTAAAGAGGCTAATACCTCTAATACCAATGTAGAGAGGCTAATACCTCTAATACCAATGTAAAGAGGCTAATACCTCTAATACCAATGTAGAGAGGCTAATACCTCTAATACCAATGTAAAGAGGCTAATACCTCTAATACCAATGTAAAGAGGCTAATACCTCTAATACCAATGTAAAGAGGCTAATACCTAATAATACTAATCTTACTTCACTTGCTGAATGGCCAGCTATAGTAGTCTTGGTAGTTCCCACTTTCTACTACCGTCTGCAGAATAACTTAACCAGTTGAACTACAGAGGCTGTACAACAGGGTGCAAAAAATGTAATTAGTCAGGAAAAATGTTTGTGCAAGATTATGATATGAATGAATATACCCTCAAAATAAAGCTGATTGTAATTTTATGACTTCATAGACAGAACACATACATTAAATTACATTTATTTATTTATTTAACCCAATAATGGAACTTCATTTTCAGCTTTCAACACATTTTCTGAAGTTTCTTGATATGTATTTCTGAGGGCTGATTACCCCGTCAAACTCTGTAACTAAAATGTTCTAACGGCCCCATGCCAAAAGAACAAGCAATTAACTTCCCCTCATGCAATGGAATTAGGAAGGTGGCAGTGGCTCAGTGGGTTGTCTATCTATCGGAATGTTGGTGGTCGATCCCCGGTTCCTCAGGGGAAATTGTCGAGGTGTCAATGAGCAAGACACCTAACCCCAGCTGCTCCTGGCGAGCCTGCATTCGCCTTGCATGGTAGACGCGGTCGTCAGTGTATGAATGAGTGAATGAATGGGTGAATGTGACGCTATATAAAAATGCAGCATTTACCATTTAGGAAGAATCTCTAAATGTTTGTAGTGACTGGTGTTATTCATCTGCTATCCAAAGCCTAATGGTCAAATGTACAGTGCATCCGGAAAGTATTTACAGCACTTCACTTCATCAAATGTTGTTGTTGAAGCGTTATTGCGAAATTTATAAAAAGAAAAAATCCCCACAAAATTATACACACAATACCCCATAATGATTACACAAAAGTTTTTGAAATCCTGGAAAATCGATTAAAAATAAAAAAACAAGTATTCACAGAAGTATTCACAGCATTTGCCATGACACTCAAAATTGGGCTCAGGTGCATACTGTTTCCTTTGATCATCCTTAAGATGTTTCTACAACTTGATTGGAGTCCATCTGTGGTAAATTCAGTTAATTAGACATGACTTGTAAAGACACACACCTGTATATATACAGTCCCACAGGTGACAGTGCGAGTCAGAGCACAAACCAAGCCATGATGTCCAAGGAATTGTTTGTCGACCTCCCGAGACAGGATTGTATCGAGGCACAGATCTGGGAACGTCAACAGAAAAATGTCTGCAGCATTGAAGGTACCTATAAGCACAATGGCCTCCATCATCCATAAATGGAAGACATTTGGAACCACCAGGACGCTTCATAAAGTTGGCCTCCATCATCCATAAATGGAAGACATTTGGAACCACCAGGACGCTTCATAAAGTTGGCCTCCCGGACAAACTGAGCGAAGGGATTCAGGGAGGTGTCCAAGAACCCAATGGTGACACTGCTCCAGCAGAGGAAAACCTTCCGGAAGGACAGCCATCTCTGCAGGACTCCGCCAATCAGTCCTGTATGTTAGAGTGGCCAGACAGAAGCCATTTCTCAATAAAAGGCACGACAGCCCATCTGGTGTTCGCCAAAATGCACCTGAAGAATTTTCAGACCTTGAAAAAACAAGATTCTCTGATCTGATAAAACAAAGATAAAATGCCAAGCGTCATGTCTGGCGTAAACCCGGCACCGCTCATCACCTAGTCAATACCATCCATACAATAAAGCATGTCAGCATCATGCTGTGGGGATGTTTTTCAGCGGCGAACTGGGAGACTAGTCAGAATCGAGGGAAAGACATTGACCCAAAGGACACAGTCAAGCTAAAAAATGACTGGCTTCACTCTGTGAATGTCCTTGAGTGGCCCAACCAGAGCCCAGACTTGAACCCGATTTAACATCTCTGGAGAGATCTGAAAATGGCTGTGCACCGACGCTCCCCATCCCACCTGATAGAAATTGAGAGGTCCTGCAAAGAATGGGAGAAACTGGCCAAAAATAGGTGCTCAGAGCTTGTAGCATCATACTAAAAGACTTGAGGGTTTAAGTGCTGCCAAAGGTGCTTCAACAAACTTGAGCAAAGGCTGTGAATACATGTAAATGTTATGTTTCCGTTCCAATTGTTTTGCAAAACCATTAAAATATTAAACAGACGTTTCCACCTTGTTATTATGTGGCATTGTGTGTAGAATTTTAAGGGGAATTTTTTTAATACATTATGGAATAAGGCCTTAACATAACAAAATGTGAAAAAAGCGAAGCGCTATCCAGATGCACTGTATATTTAGTCTCTTTAGCATCGACCAATCAGCACACATCTTTGCAAATGTTGCTGGAATGAATCCCTTAGCCATCGAGTTCAAAAGTATTTTATTTAGCAAGGCAGGTAAACCTTTTTGCTCCATGGTTGCTGACAAACATTTTTGACCCTGGCTTTATCCCCACATTCTGGGATGCTCTGAAAGTTCCAGTTCAAACACGCATTTAATTGACCTTTCATATGCGTGACATAGGACAAATATGAACACCCACAAAATATCTCAATGACATTTGCATGCTTGGCCCCCTGACCAAATGAAATTGGCAACAGAGAATATTAAAGCAAAAAAATGTACACAAGCAAAAGAAACATATTGATGTAATCGCAATGCACAAAATTTACAATATTAATTGTATTGCTATAATTCCATAATAATTGGTTGAATATAATTAAAATGGAAATTTGTTTTGCCAGTTTTTTTCCATTTAATTAATTATGAACCAGGTGGTTCAAACTGTAAATGCGGACTCTCTGTATTCCATGGTATTTAATACCATATACCATTCATATTTGCAAAAGAAAGCATGTTCACTCTTCTTAATTGTGTTGGTAATTGATTTCCAACAGCAATAATACACTGCTGATTTGGTGTATATAGTCAATGTAGCGTAGCTACCTGAATACAGGCAATCAAAATGGCACGGTGCCCCGGTTTGCTTAAAATACATTTTTAGGATAAATATTTTGTTATTTTAATGTTCTTTGAAACTAAAACGTATCCAACGGAAATGTAACATTAATAAAAAATGGCTAAAATGAAGTGCAAACGCACCCTCACAAATAAAACTCATCCAAAGATCAATTACACAGAGAACTTAACACATACCACACATGTATATATTAGAGATGTACAGTAAAGGCATTCACTACCATCGCAAACAATGGATATTTGCAGTTAGTTCACTAGACCACCTGGTGGCGCCACACACTAGATAACAGATATCTAGAATTGGTGCTGGTAGGAGGCAGCAGTTGGTGAGGCACATCCAGGATCAATATGCTTCACATGGCAGCCATGGCAGAGCAGGTGACCATCCAGTGGGTAGCAGCGGTGTGCCTCCTCGTCATTTAGCTCCATTTGACAGTCCTACCAACCATAAACAGATGGATGATGAGTATTAAATACATAAAGGGCAAATTAAATAATAAGTGGTTCTTTACTTACAGATGTTTCAAAGATGTTGAGTTTTTTCATTTCATGTTAAAATAGAATCAATTTTGATATGTTGTATGCTTTTTGGCATAGAATGTTTTTCAGAAACGTTAAAAAAAATACAACACAATTCAATTCTTGGCTTAGCAAACATCATATGTCTATCAATGTCTCTTCAGGAATGGAACATGAATTCTGATCACTAAACAACATTAAGAAGACTAAAAAACACACAGTGAAATGAGATAAAGCTGATTAGCAACAGATTCTAAATCATGTATAATGTTAGAACATACAGAATAAGGTTTAACCACTAAAACAAAACACATCAAGGTTTTGACTATGTTGACAATATTCAGCACACTGAATATTTTAATAAACAACATCAAATGGTGAAAGTATATGGACAGCACATGAGTATGGCAGTAATGAATGCCGGGACAGCACATGAGTATGACAGTAATGAATGCAGAGACAGCACATGAGTATGGCAGTAATGAATGCAGAGACAGCACATGAGTATGGCAGTAATGAATGCAGAGACAGCACATGAGTATGGCAGTAATGAATGCAGAGACAGCACATGAGTATGACAGTAATGAATGCCAGGTCAGCACATGAGTACGGCAGTAATGAATGCAGAGACAGCACATGAGTATGACAGTAATGAATGCAGAGACAGCACATGAGTATGGCAGTAATGAATGCCGGGACAGCACACGAGTACGGCAGTAATGAATGCCGGGACAGCACATGAGTACGACAGTAATGAATGCCGGGACAGCACCTGAGTACGGCAGTAATGAATGCAGAGACAGCACATGAGTATGACAGTAATGAATGCCGGGACAGCACATGAGTATGACAGTAATGAATGCCGGGACAGCACACGAGTATGACAGTAATGAATGCCGGCACAGCACACGAGTATGGCAGTAATGAATGCCGGGACAGCACACGAGTATGGCAGTAATGAATGCCGGGACAGCACACGAGTATGGCAGTAATGAATGCCGGGACAGCACACGAGTATGGCAGTAATGAATGCCGGGACAGCACACGAGTATGGCAGTAATGAATGCCGGGACAGCACACGAGTATGGCAGTAATGAATGCCGGGACAGCACACGAGTATGGCAGTAATGAATGCCGGGACAGCACACGAGTATGGCAGTAATGAATGCCGGGACAGCACATGAGTATGGCAGTAATAAATGCCGGGACAGCACATGAGTATGGCAGTAATAAATGCCGGGACAGCACATGAGTATGGCAGTAATGAATGCCGGGAAGCCCTGACCACATCAAATCAGCAGGACTGAACCAACATTGAGGACAGGCTTTTGTCCAGCTCCAACGTCACAACGAGACTCCACTTAGTTATGAACAAACTACTTACAGATGACTACAGAACTTTTATTCAATTTCTCGCTTTGAAAATTATTTTTTCAAATAATATGTACAAATATACTCAGTCTCTACACATTTATTTCATACGCAACACACAAACGTATCGAAAGCGTCTCTATCGCTACGATGGATTTATTGGGACGGGTGACAAATAAATAGAAAAACGAACAAAGCCGGCAGTTACAATGGGCCTAGGCAAAAAATCTATATTTCTCTGGAACTCTACTAAATGGATGGAACACCGTTCTTCCAAAAGGTATTCCGTCATTGGTGTTTTCAAGAAGACGGTGGTGAGCTGTCTAAAACCCATAGGTGTTCAATATGGTCAATGATCATTTTCAAACTCAAACTTTTCATTGACCCCTCGTGCCCAGTGGATGGGCACACTGTCATCCTGCATAGACCACTCCCATCAGTATAGAAATACTATAAGATAAAGCTGATCACTCATATAACGTGTCAATTATTTGTCGTGACTCTTTCTTCTAAGTGGACAACTCGAACCAAAACATTCCAGGAAAAGGTCCTGCCTTGGTTCCTGTCATCCATGAGCCAATAGCGAACCCTGTTTCAAAGCAACTGAGATCCTTTCCTCTTGCCATCTTGATCTGAACTCGAGGTTGTCTGTACTAGCTTAACGTTTGTATACATGCCAACGTGCATGTGAGGATACCAACAGCTTAATGGTATAGTGTAATGTATAATGCAGTACCTATGTATGGAAGCAGCAGCGTTTGTTCTTACAGCCAATAATTCTGCTTTCTCTTCTCTTAAATCTTTCATACGTCAATAACTTGCTCTAATTTCAGTGTGTCACTGTGTGTATCCACATTATGAAATAGAAATGTCCTTGTTTTCCATGGAAACATGCATTACAGTTCAAAAGCCACTTAGAAATGTTCTTGTTTTCGAAAGAAAATCATTTTTTGTCTATTAAAATAATATCAAATTGTAATCATATTGTAGCTGGACATGGCAGATTTGTTTTTTATGTGCAGGGTCATTTCTCTACTCATTATAAATAGTTTGCCTAGCCACTACAGAGGAGCGAAAGTATTCAGTCTCTACACAGCTCATAGCAGATTTCAAGTGCTCTCAGACCTATAGCTGTCACGCTGGTAAGGCAGGGAAGATAATCAGACAGTGATTCAAGTAAAGCAAATTCGCACTCGTATGAATTATTTACCTAGCCACTACAGAGGAGCAAATATATTCAGTCATATATTCAGTCTACACAGCTCAATGCAGATTTCAAGTGCTCTCAGACCTATATCTGTCCCATATCTGTCAATCATACGATGGTAGGGCAGGAATCAGGAGAACATGTTTGAAATAATTAGCACGCCGGAAATATATTATTGGGATATCCTTCACCCTGTTTACTGTCGGCATGTAGTTCATATATTTCCAGAATGTGATGTTACTAAAATGAGAGTTTTATGTTTTAGTAGTACTGTCTACAAGGCTTTCTAGAAAACCAAAAGTGCAAATGTGTTGGTACATATTTACCCACCTCACATTGATAACACTCAATGTGGTAGTCTTTCTCCATGGACACCACTCGAATGGTTTCATCAGAGCCCTGAGAAGGAACGAGACACATGATTAGAACATGACTGGGATTTATCGTAGTCTTTCATTTTTGGCCAAACGGACACTTGACAGACAAAGATTGAAAAAAAAAAAATGAATATGAATAACCACTTTGTTTAAGGTGTTCGGATCTCAAGGACCATTTGTGAGATGCAGACTAAATGTATTCGCTGCAAATGGAGAATTATTTGATGAAAGCAAAGTTTGAGCGTTAATGCGTGTGTGTCTGCTGTGCCTGTGTGTGTGTGTGTCTGCTGTGCCTGTGTGTGTGTGTGTCTGCTGTGCCTGTGTGTGTGTCTCTGCTGTGCCTGTGTGTGTGTCTCTGCTGTGCGTGTGTGTGTGTGTGTCTGCTGTGCCTGTGTGTGTGTCTCTGCTGTGCCTGTGTGTGTGTCTCTGCTGTGCCTGTGTGTGTGTCTCTGCTGTGCCTGTGTGTGGGTCTCAGCTGTGCGTGTCTCTGTGCGTGTGTGTGCATGTCTCTGTGCGTGTGTGTGTTGTGTGTGTGTCTGCTGTGCGTGTGTGTGTGTCTCTGTGCATGCGTGTGTGTGTAATGTGTGTGTCTGCTGTGCGTGTGTGTGTCTCTGTGTGTGTGTGTGTGTGTTGTGTGTGTCTCTGTGCGTGTGTGTGTCTCTGTGTGTGTTGTGTGTGTCTGCTGTGCGTGTGTGTGTGTCTCTGTGCTGTGTGTCTGTGCGTGTGTGTGTTGTGTGTCTGTCACCTCTCTGTGCGTGTGTTGTATGTGTGTGTTGTGTGTGTGTGTCTCACCCTCTGTGTGTCTCTGTGTGTGTGTGTGTCTCTGTGTGTGTGTGTCTCACCCCTCTGTGGCGTGTGTGTGTCTCTGTGGCGTGTGTGTGTGTGTCTCTGTGCGTGTGTGTGTCTCACCCCTCTGTGGCGTGTGTGTGTCTCTGTGCGTGTGTGTGTCTCACCCCTCTGTGGCGTGTGTGTGTCTCACCCCTCTGTGGCGTGTGTGTGTCTCTGTCTGTGGTGTGTGTGTCTCACCCCTCTGTGGCGTGTGTGTGTCTCACCCCTCTGTGTGTGTGTGTCTCACCCCTCTGTGGCGTGTGTGTGTCTCACCCCTCTGTGGCGTGTGTGTGTCTCACCCCTCTGTGGCGTGTGTGTGTGTCTCTGTGGCGTGTGTGTGTCTCTGTCTGTGCTCACCCCTCTGTGTGTGTGTGTCTCTGTGGCGTGTGTGTGTCTCTCTGTGTGGCGTGTGTGTGTCTCTTTGTGCTGTGTGTGTGTGTGTCTGTGGCGTGTGTGTGTCTCACCCCTCTGTGGCGTGTGTGTGTGTGTGTGTCTCACCCCTCTGTGTGTGTGTTGTATGTGTGTCTGTGTGTGTGTGTGTGTGTCTCACCCCCTGTGTGTGTTGTATGTGTGTCTCAGCAAGTCTGTGGGTGTGTGCGTCACCCCTCTGTGGGTGTGTCTCTCACCCCTCTGTGTGTGTGTGTGTGTCTCACCCCTCTGTGTGTGTGTTGTGTGTGTCTCTGTGCGTGTGTGTGTGTGTGTGTGTGTGTGTGTGTGTGTCTCTGTGCGGTGTGTGTGTGTGTGTGTGTGTCACCCTCTGTGTGTCTGCTGTGTGTGTGTGTCTCACCCCTCTGTGTGTGTGTGTGTGTGTCTGTGTGTGTCCCTCTGTGTGTGTGTTGTATGTGTGTCTGTTCTGTGTGCGTGTGTGTGTCTCTGTGTGTGTGTGTGTCTCACCCTCTGTGTGTGCGTGTGTGTGTGTCACCCCTCTGTGGCGTGTGTGTGTCTCACCCTCTGTGGCTTTGTGCGTGTGTGTGTGTGTCTTGTGCGTGCGCGTGTGTGTCTCACCCCTCTGTGCGTGTGTGTGTGTTGTATGTGTGTCTGTGCGTGTGTGTGTGTGTGTCTCTGTGGGTGTGTGTGTGTCTGTGTGTGTTGTGTGTGTCTGTCTGTGGCGTGTGTGTGTGTGTGTGTGTCTCTGTGGTGTGTGTGTGTGTGTGTCTCACCCCTCTGTGGCGTGTGTGTGTGTGTGTGTCTCACCCCTCTGTGGCGTGCGCGTGTGTGTGTCTCACCCCTCTGTGTGTCTCTGTGCGTGTGTGTGTCTCCTCTGTGTGTGTGTCTCTGTGCGTGTGTGTTGTGTGGCTGTGCGTGTGTGTGTGTGTCTGTGCGTGTGTGTTGTGTGTCTGTGCGTTGTATGTGTGTCTGTGCGTGTGTGTTGTATGTGTGTCTGTGCGTGTGTGTTGTGTGTGTCTCTATGTGTGTGTGTTGTATGTGTGTCTGTGCGAGTGTGTGTGTGTGTGCGTCTGTGTGTGTGTCTCTGTGGGTGTGTGTGTGTCTGTGTGTGTCTGCTGTGCATGTGTTGTGTGTGTCTCTGTGTGCGTGTGTGTGTGTGTGTGTGTGTGTGTGTGTGTGTGTCTGTGGGTGTGTGTGTGTCTGTGTCTGTGTGTCTGCTGTGCATGTGTGTGTGTTGTGTGTGTCTCTGTGCGCGTGTGTCTCTGTGAGCGTGTGTGTGTGTCTGTGTGCTGTGTGTGTGTGTGTCTCTGTGTGTGTGCGTGTGTCTTTTTGGGTGTGCATTTAACATTCCTGTCGAGTCAACTCTAATTTTGGGATGTTACACAGGACGGGTAACGTACTAAACTAAGGACTAGGATAGAATGCCAGATTTGCACAGCAAAATATAATAAGTACAGTGGACTCTAATAGTAATTATAAAAATTGACATCATTAATTAAATATTTAGACTTGTTATTTAACATATTCAGCATCCAGATACAGAGTTCCTGAATAAACCTGTTTCAAACATAAAATACATTCAGAATTCTCACCTTTGTGGCTTGTGATTCTTCCTACAAACCATCTGCTAATGTGTGTCTGCTGTGCCAGTGTGTGTGTGTGTCTGCTGTGCCTGTGTGTGTGTGTGTCTGCTGTGCCTGTGTGTGTGTGTGTCTGCTGTGCCTGTGTGTGTGTGTGTCTGCTGTGCCTGTGTGTGTGTGTCTGCTGTGCCTGTGTGTGTGTGTCTGCTGTGCCAGTGTGTGTGTGTCTGCTGTGCCTGTGTGTGTCTGCTGTGCCTGTGTGTGTGTGTGTCTGCTGTGCCTGTGTGTGTGTGTGTGTCTGCTGTGCCTGTGTGTGTGTGTGTCTGCTGTGCCTGTGTGTGTCTGCTGTGCCTGTGTGTGTGTGTGTCTGCTGTGCCTGTGTGTGTGTGTGTCTGCTGTGCCTGTGTGTGTGTGTCTGCTGTGCCTGTGTGCGTGTGTGTCTGCTGTGCCAGTGTGTGTGTGTGTCTGTGTGTGTGTCTGTGCCTGTGTGTGTGTGTCTGCTGTGCCAGTGTGTGTGTGTCTGCTGTGCCTGTGTGTGTCTGCTGTGCCTGTGTGTGTGTGTGTCTGCTGTGCCTGTGTGTGTGTGTGTGTCTTGCTGTGTGTGTGTGTGTGTGTCTGCTGTGCCTGTGTGTGTGTGTGTCTGCTGTGCATGTGTGTGTGTGTGTCTGCTGTGCCTGTCTGTGTGTGTGTGTGTGTCTGCTGTGCCTGTGTGTGTCTGCTGTGCCTGTGTGTGTGTGTGCTGTGCCTGTGTGTGTGTGTGTGTCTGCTGTGCCTGTGTGTGTGTGTGTGTCTGCTGTGCCTGTGTGTGTGTGTGTGTGTCTGCTGTGCCTGTGTGTGTGTCTGCTGTGCCAGTGTGTGTGTGTGTGTCTGCTGTGCCTGTGTGTGTGTCTGCTGTGCCTGTGTGTGTGTGTGTCTGTGCCTGTGTGTGTGTGTGCCTGTGTGTGTGTGTGTCTCTGTGTGTGTGTGTGTGTGTGTGTCTGCTGTGCCTGTGTGTGTGTGTGTCTCTGTGCCTGTGTGTGTGTGTGCTGCTGTGTGTGTGTGTGTGTCTGCTGTGCCTGTGTGTGTGTGTGTCTGCTGTGCCTGTGTGTGTGTGTCTGCTGTGCCTGTGTGTGTGTGTCTCTGCTGTGCCTGTGTGTGTCTGCTGTGCCAGTGTGTGTGTGTGTCTGCTGTGCCTGTGTGTGTGTGTGTCTGCTGTGCCTGTGTGTGTGTGTGTCTGCTGTGCCTGTGTGTGTGTGTCTGCTGTGCCTGTGTGTGTGTGTGTGTCTGTGTGTGCCTGTGTGTGTGTGTGTGTGTCTGCTGTGCCTGTGTGTGTGTGTGTCTGCTGTGCCTGTGTGTGTGTGTCTCTGCTGTGCCTGTGTGTGTGTGTGTCTGCTGTGCCTGTGTGTGTGTGTCTCTGCTGTGCCTGTGTGTGTGTGTGTCTGCTGTGCCTGTGTGTGTGTGTCTGCTGTGCCTGTGTGTGTGTGTCTCTGCTGTGCCTGTGTGTGTGTGTGTCTGCTGTGCCTGTGTGTGTCTGCTGTGCCAGTGTGTGTGTGTGTCTGCTGTGCCTGTGTGTGTGTGTCTGCTGTGCCTGTGTGTGTCTGCTGTGCCAGTGTGTGTGTGTCTGCTGTGCCTGTGTGTGTGTGTGTCTGCTGTGCGTGTGTGTGTCTGCTGTGCCAGTGTGTGTGTGTGTCTGCTGTGCCTGTGTGTGTGTGTGTCTGCTGTGCCTGTGTGTGTCTGCTGTGCCAGTGTGTGTGTGTGTCTGCTGTGCCTGTGTGTGTGTGTGTCTGCTGTGCCTGTGTGTCTGCTGTGCCTGTGTGTGTCTGCTGTGCCTGTGTGTGTGTGTCTCTGTGCGTGTGTCTGCGGTGCCAGTGTGTGTGTGTCTCTGGGCGTGTGTGTGTTGTGTGTGTGTCTGCTGTGCCTGTGTGTGTCTCTGTGCATGCGTGTGTGTGTGTTGTGTGTGTCTGCTGTGCGTGTGTGTGTCTCTGTGTGTGTTGTGTGTGTCTGCTGTGCGTGTGTGTGTCTCTGTGTGTGTGTTGTGTGTCTCTGTGCGTGTGTGTGTTGTGTGTCTGTGCGTGTGTGTGTCTCTCTGTGTGTGTGTTGTATGTGTGTCTGTGTGTGTGTGTTGTATGTGTGTCTGTGCGTGTGTGTTGTGTGTGTCTCTATGTGTGTGTGTTGTATGTGTGTCTGTGCGAGTGTGTGTGTGTGTGCGTCTGTGTGGGTGTGTGTGTGTGTGTCTCTGTGGGTGTGTGTGTGTCTGTGTGTGTCTGCTGTGCATGTGTGTGTGTTGTGTGTGTCTCTGTGCGCGTGTGTCTCTGTGAGCGTGTGTGTGTGTGTGTGTGTGTGTCTGTGTGCTGTGTGTGTGTGTGTCTGTGTGCTGTGTGTGTGTGTGTCTCTGTGTGTGTGTGTCTTTTTGGGTGTGCATTTAACATTCCTGTCGAGTCAACTCTAATTTTGGAATTGTACACAGGACGGGTAACGTACTAAACTAAGGACTAGGATAGAATGCCAGATTTGCACAGCAAAATATAATAAGTACAGTGGACTCTAATAGTCAGTCCTGAATCTATTTAGGTTTATATAATTATAATTGAATAATATTTAAATAATTCCATGTTCATTAAATTAGGATCCTTTATATACTTTAGTCATTTGTATAGTGAAATAATGATGATGTTAACATATACCGCCATCCAATTATAATGCTATTATATTATACACAGATTTTCCTAAATAGTCAATGCAAATGACAGTCAGTATAATTTTCAAGTCACCAACTGTTAGGATATAAGTTGAATTTCATTGAACGAACGACTCAATGAATGAAACTCAAAACGCGCTCCAAATTATCATGGACAACAGAGTTTCAAAATATTTTATAGGTTGTAAAGAACTGAAAACTGTCATTTGTTGGTCATTTGTTTAATTTGCAGCATAAGGAGGTCCTATTTACTGAAATCTAAAGCTATTACAATCAAACACATCTTAACAGGACAAGTTAGAAGTTTACATAGAACCCCATTCTTTGACATCACCTTCACAATTCTTTCATCCATTGAACTTGTGAGTTTATGGAAAGTTTCTCCTTGAATTTCTTTGCAGGATGTCAGAATAACCTCCCAGACGGTTACAAGAAACCTGCTTTGTTGTGATGCCAGCTATGCGTACCTGACAAACTAACTACAACCAAAATAGCCCACAACTTGAGTGTCTAAGAACAAAGCTGCCCATGTGCCTGAGTTCCAATAAAGAACCCAAAACTTCCTGCTGTTGGCTGACGAATACCACATCACCTAAATTCCTCCAAATAAATATATACAGTCCTGTGCTGAACCCTCGGCTACTAAGTGTAATTATACACATGTATACATGCTCTCTGTGTTTTGTTGTGTCTTTGAAACAGGCACAATAACACGAAACAATTCCACACAGTGAAAGGCTGCTTGTGTCGTCCTTTTGGATTACATATTGTTATTAAGTAAGTATTAGTGTGTACATATATGTGAAGGCGTTGGCTCTGGTGTGTGATTGTCATTAAAACACAGCCAACGCTACCGTTCCTGTTCCTGGCTTCTCCCTTCCTACGCACCACACAGGACATCACACTAAGAAGGCAATGGGCCATATTCTTCAATGTTTTCCTAAGTTTTTTCTTAAATTCGTTCCTTAGAAAGGTCCTAAGAAAAGTCTTACTCAAATTCACGAACGTGTTCTTAAAGTGCATAATTGTTCGTACCTACGTTCCTATAATGATGAATACCACGTCTTCGTAAATTGAAAGCGCGTGTCAGTTGTTCCTAATTAGCATAGGTAAACGCCCCGGTATTTCCCATAAAAGGGCATGAAACTGCAGGGCGGAGTGGAAACTCATCGTAAAAACGTGGAGAATGCAAAAATGCCTAAACCAACATGTATATGTATAGAATAGAAAGGACATAATCGGAATTAGAACTGCAGATCTTTGCCCGAACCCGACAGAACCCGACCCCCGGCGGGTCGGGTTCAGTCTTAATTTATATCATTACACTCGGTTCGGGCTCGGTCTCTTGCGCTCCGGATTGCGCGGTGAATGAGTGGTCAGGTGATGCGTTTCATTTAGCAAATGGATGCTGAGGAGGTGAAACACGCAGGCAGGACTGTGGCCAATACATTTGGTTGCACCGGCCAAACGATTAAAATCTCACTTTTAATGAAAAAAAACGAGCCGGTCATACCGAATGCAAAAAAATTACTGTCTCTTAAAATATGACAGCAAAATGACCGGGTTCGGCCTTCGGGCTTTTAAAAAAAACTGTCCGGCTCAGGTCGAGCTCGGGCTGAATTCTGTCGGGCCGGTCGGGTCTCACTTTTTATGCCCGATTACAGCTCTAATCGGAATGACCGCAATCTCGGGGGTGCCATCCACAGAAAAGCGTTAAATATATGCAAATATTTGAAATAATTGAATATTATTTATAATGTTATTCTTCATAATATTTAAATCAATGTACAATTGATGAAAACGCAGAGAATAATGATTTGTCATGAAAATGTCAGCGCGCAAATCTGCGTAAGAGTGCTTTTCACTGTGCGTAGATCCTGTTCTTTCCTAAGAACAAATTCCAGATAAGTAGAATCTTTGTGGAAACTGCGTAAGTGGGTTTTAAAACGAATTTCTTCTTAAGAACGGTTGAAGAATATGGCCCAATGTGTAGCAATATCGGCAAGAGATGGGAATGTGTGTGTTTGTACGTCTGAAACATGTTCATATCATTCATCTACATTGAATATGGGATAGAAGGCTCCAATCAAGTCACTTTGCTGACAGAAACATGGCTGCTATGCTCAAGACAATTAGTATTTATTTGATGCACTAATGACAAATTTAAAAAACAAAATTATGGTTCTATATATTGTACCTTTACAAGAATATGTATTCCAAGAATGCTTACCTCAGAAGGCAGAATGGGCTGGTTACATGCTGCACATTTCGGGGCCAAGACTCTGAAAAAACAAGAGGAAATAGTATGAATAAACCTAAACATAACCCAAATTCACATAACCGTAAACCAAACACTTAATGTCTAACCTAAACTCTAATTCCAACCCTCAACTTCAGTGCAAACCTAATCTTCATCCCAAGTAATCCCTAAAATAACAGTACCTATACAATTATAAACATACATTTATACACACGCACGTTGGTGTTCTGTCCCAAACCACACATTTTCACTATTCTCTAACTTAACCTCAACAACCTAGCCTAAATCTAACCTAACCTCCAAGTCGGGAAAAATAACTTATTTTTATGAGGATCTGCAAAAGTACTTGAGGAAGAGGTTATGGTACATAATGTTAAATAGGACCAAGTCAGACACCAGATAGTATGTAGGTATTCAGATGTAGGTATATATGTGTAGTCAGGTACATCAAGTTTCTACTATTACACGGTTCCCCCTGGTGGTTGGTTGCTCGGAACAGGCCGGGTCCTCTGGATTCTGACCTGGTTCTTACATTACTGTGCGTTTGTTGTGCTTGGCAGGTGTCCAGATAATGCTACTCGTTTTGCTCTTCCACTCGACACATCCTATTTTACCTAACTTCTCCCATACTGTCTTTTCCCTGGACACTTAGAACTACTGCTGACCTTATACAGATACATTATACCAATTGGCATAACCTTTTAGCCCCAGTAAAAGTTTAATGTTTGTTGCCGTGTTTTAAATAGCATTACCACCTAACCTGTGGTAGTCTTTGACGCAGTAGATCTTGTCCTCTGTGTCCACAGTGAAGGGAACTCCATCCAGACTCTCATTACAAATGACACAGCGGAAACAGCCCGGGTGGTAGGACTTTCCAAGGGCCTGTAGTATCTATTTGTGTGGGAGAAACAAAGTGTGAGAAAGACAAAGAGAGACAAAGTAAAGAGAAGAGAAATATTCTAAAATATCTTAAATATTCTAAAGCGTTATCCTATCGCACACGTGGACTACTCATTACTCAGCTATGGAACAGAGAGTAGGTTCTGATTTTGCAGTTTAGGAAAGGAAATAGGTCTGTCTCCTCCCTGGTGTAGCTCTATATGGTGTAGCTCTATATGGTGTAAAGCCATTTAACAGGAAATAGGTCTGTCTCCTCCCTGGTGTAGCTCTATATGGTGTAAAGCCATTTAACAGGAAATAGGTCTGTCCCCTGCCTGGTGTAGCTCTATATGGTATAAAGCCATTTAACAGGAAATAGATCTGTCTCCTCCCTGGTGTAGCTCTATATGGTGTGAAGCCATTTAACAGGAAATAGGCCTGTCTCCTCTCTGGTGTAGCTCTATATGGTGTGAAGCCATTTAACAGGAAATAGGTCTGTCTCCTCCCTGGTGTAGCTCTATATGGTGTGAAGCCATTTAACAGGAAATAGGTCTGTCTCCTCCCTGGTGTAGCTCTATATGGTGTAGCTCTTTATGGTGTAAAGCCATTTAACAGGAAATAGGTCTGTCTCCTCCCTGGTGTAGCTCTATATGGTGTAGCTCTATATGGTGTAAAGCCATTTAACTGGAAATAGGTCTGTCTCCTCCCTGGTGTAGCTCTATATGGTGTAGCTCTATATAGTATAAAGCCATTTAACAGGAAATAGGTCTGTCCCCTGCCTGGTGTAGCTCTATATGGTATAAAGCCATTTAACAGGAAATCCTTCATGTGCCATTACACCCGCTAATGACTAGTGTATTTGGGTTTCACATCCTCTCTCTCTGTCCCGGTTTTACCCAAGTTTCCCTGTGTGTGTGTGTGTCCTGTAACCACGACATCCTCCAAAGACGATCTCCAGATGTCCCCGGGGGGAACTTGTACATAGGAGCAATTACTGCATGTTTCTTCTGCTTAACACACAGATGCGTGCACTCACACAGCGCCGACTCCAGCCCTTTGAGAGCTAAAAGCTCATTTTTACTTGGGGCCCGTCCCCTTGTAGTCGGGGCTCCCTAGCAGTCAGGGGCCCTAAGCAACCGGAAATTTCTCTAATACCTAGAACCAGCCCTGCACACACACAGATACACACACACAGAGAGAGACACACACACACAGAGATACACACACACACACACAGAGATACACACACACACACACACACACAGAGAGAGAGCAGAACCACTCACCATATCCATGATCAGATGTCCACATGCGTTACATTTGTCAGCAGACTGCTGGAATCCAGAATACTGAAATGAAAAAACAACAGGATGATAATGAAGTTCCTCAAACAGGCAGGACTTGTAACCAAGTCAAAGCCAATGCTAACACATCCTTGTTGTTGTAAAAATGTCAACGTTAACGTGAGCAATCTAAATTAAAGTATGTCTTACGATAGTCTGCCTTTGTAACGGACCGCCTCTGACTTAAAGAGTTCCCAGCTAAACCCAACCTTCTCTCTGCTGTAATGGTGTCTACGGTAATATTCAGTGCAACACTCTTCTCCAGCGAGACAAAGATGCACATTGGGGATTTCAGGAAATGGTGCTCCCATCCAGATGAGGGCAGAGAGCTTCCTGTTCCTTAATTTACATTTACATTTTGCGCATTTAGCAGACGCTCTCTTATCCATAGCGACTTACAATAAGTGCAGGAATTTCACATATAGCTAAAACACACATCAAAAAGGCAATAAGTATGTTGTTCCTGGGTGGGTGCAGGGGGAAGTGCTAGAGATAGAAGGGGTGCTAGGAGAGGAGGAATGGGTGATAATCGTAAAGGAATGATTCCGTAGTGGAGTTTTGAAAAGGCGAGAGTTGTGGAGCTCCATTCATGGAGCTACTGGAGGTACAGTTTAAAGAGGAATGTTTTTAGACGTTTTTTAAAGACTGGTAGAGAGTCCGATGATCTGATCTGCAGAGTGGAGTTGTTCCACCATTGCGGGGCAAGCACGGAGAACAATTTAGACTGAGCAGATCGGGAGTTAATGTCCACATACTCATTTAACTTATAAGCACACACACACAAACATACAGTTCAGTATCATCACATATAATGCTACTGCTGTTTCACTCAAGTCTTCACTCCTGCCAGTTACTCCTGCAGCCAACACATACAAAGCAAGAACTGGCGGTTTGCTCACCAGCTAGCCTATCCAGATATGTGACATGTGCCCTTGTTTGCAGATGATCAATGTTATTCGTTTCACCTGTGAGTGGTTATAATGTTTTGGCTCATCAGTGTATTCCCTGTAAATCTATCCAGATGGTTTTATCTATTTTCTAAATTCTTCATTATCTGGAAGTGTTTTACTGTTAGTCAAAACCTGTTTGTAACGTGACGGATTACATTCTTTTGATATTTTACAATCTTTGAACATTAAAATGGGTTAAATGGCATTTTTCTGAATATATCAACTCCATATTTCTCCCTGTGTGAGCTCTACAATGGGTTTTCTGCATATATCAACTCCATATTTCTCCCTGTGTAAGCTCTACAATGGGTTTTCTGCATATATCAACTCCATATTTCTCCCTGTGTAAGCTCTACAATGGGTTTTTCTGCATATATCAACTCCATATTTCTCCCTGTGTGAGCTCTACAATGGGTTTTTCTGCATATATCAACTCCATATTTCTCCCTGTGTGAGCTCTACAATGGGTTTTTCTGCATATATCAACTCCATATTTCTCCCTGTGTAAGCTCTACAATGGTTTTTTCTGCATATATCAACTCCATATTTCTCCCTGTGTGAGCTCTACAATGGGTTTTTCTGCATATATCAACTCCATATTTCTCCCTGTGTGAGCTCTACAATGGGTTTTTCTGCATATATCAACTCCATATTTCTCCCTGTGTAAGCTCTACAATGGGTTTTCTGCATATATCAACTCCATATTTCTCCCTGTGTAAGCTCTACAATGGGTTTTTCTGCATATATCAACTCCATATTTCTCCCTGTGTAAGCTCTACAATGGTTTTTTCTGCATATATCAACTCCATATTTCTCCCTGTGTGAGCTCTACAATGGGTTTTTCTGCATATATCAACTCCATATTTCTCCCTGTGTAAGCTCTACAATGGGTTTTTCTGCATATATCAACTCCATATTTCTCCCTGTGTAAGCTCTACAATGGTTTTTTCTGCATATATCAACTCCATATTTCTCCCTGTGTGAGCTCTACAATGGGTTTTTCTGCATATATCAACTCCATATTTCTCCCTGTGTAAGCTCTACAATGGGTTTTTCTGCATATATCAACTCCATATTTCTCCCTGTGTGAGCTCTACAATGGGTTTTTCTGCATATATCAACTCCATATTTCTCCCTGTGTGAGCTCTACAATGGGTTTTTCTGCATATATCAACTCCATATTTCTCCCTGTGTAAGCTCTACAATGGGTTTTTCTGCATATATCAACTCCATATTTCTCCCTGTGTGAGCTCTACAATGGGTTTTTCTGAACATATATCAACTCCATATTTCTCCCTGTGTGAGCTCTACAATGGGTTTTTCTGCATATATCAACTCCATATTTCTCCCTGTGTGAGCTCTACAATGGGTTTTCTGCATATATCAACTCCATATTTCTCCCTGTGTGAGCTCTACAATGGGTTTTTCTGCATATATCAACTCCATATTTCTCCCTGTGTGAGCTCTACAATGGGTTTTCTGCATATATCAACTCCATATTTCTCCCTGTGTAAGCTCTACAATGGGTTTTTCTGCATATATCAACTCCATATTTCTCCCTGTGTGAGCTCTACAATGGGTTTTTCTGCATATATCAACTCCATATTTCTCCCTGTGTGAGCTCTACAATGGGTTTTTCTGCATATATCAACTCCATATTTCTCCCTGTGTGAGCTCTACAATGGGTTTTCTGCATATATCAACTCCATATTTCTCCCTGTGTGAGCTCTACAATGGGTTTTTCTGAATATATCAACTCCATATTTCTCCCTGTGTGAGCTCTACAATGGGTTTTTCTGAATATATCAACTCCATATTTCTCCCTGTGTGAGCTCTACAATGGGTTTTCTGCATATATCAACTCCATATTTCTCCCTGTCTGAGCTCTACAATGGGTTTTTCTGAATATATCAACTCCATATTTCTCCCTGTGTGAGCTCTACAATGGGTTTTTCTGCATATATCAACTCCATATTTCTCCCTGTGTGAGCTCTACAATGGGTTTTTCTGCATATATCAACTCCATATTTCTCCCTGTGTGAGCTCTACAATGGGTTTTCTGCATATATCAACTCCATATTTCTCCCTGTGTGAGCTCTACAATGGGTTTTTCTGCATATATCAACTCCATATTTCTCCCTGTGTAAGCTCTACAATGGGTTTTCTGCATATATCAACTCCATATTTCTCCCTGTGTGAGCTCTACAATGGGTTTCTAATCTTAAAGAGTATTATAATATCCAGCAGATACATAACAAATCTGGCAATCTTACAATTGATGGCTAATATAATATTATAATATAAATAAGTTGTTCTTCCAATGTAAGTCTGTACAAATGATAATTAGAGGTAAACTAATAGATCTGTGATAAGTATCATGGAACTTCCAACCAGTAGACAGGAAGTGAGAGGATTTTCTGGAAGAGTTTCAATTATTGTAAAAAGCATATTCTAAGTCAGAGTTATTTAGCCAACTATGCCCCAAATGTACACAATACGGTTTATAATATATACCTTGTAAAAGAAAAGGTTACCCAGAGCGTTGTATTTTATTAATGTCTGTCGTCCAATACACAGTATGTGTGTGTGTGTGTGTGTATGGGTGGTCTTGGGAATCAAACCCACATTGCAAAATGAAGAGCATTCAGAAAGGTACGATGGGAATTAACTGCCTCACTGGGTACAGGTTGTGAAAACAGTGTGCAGATGGACAACTTACCAGAAAGTCCTCTTCACAGAACACCTTCCCACCAACGTAGTAAAATGCTTTTCCCCTGAGCCTTCGACCTGGAAGAGGGAAATGAAAGAGAGAGAGGGGCATTTAGACAAAAGGGGCAGCTGTTACAGATTTTTCTTTGTCTTCGTTTTAATACCTGGAGTTTCCAAGAACAATTGCACAATCATCACACAAAATGGTAATTGTTTTGCTCACTTTACTGTCTGGCATGTGCTCGCAATTTTTCAAATAGACAGATATCATAATTGGAATATATATCACCCAAACAAGCACAAGCAACACACAAGGGCAAAAATGTACCAAAACAGATCAAACAAGGAAGGCATCTGTGAGAAATGTGCAAACACCAAATGCAAACCTAGCCCTGCCCCAGAACTATACCAAAGAACAAACTGATCTCGAATCTGACCAACAAGGCTTAAAAATCTGCTAGAAGTCATTCTGTGCGATCTTCTATCATATCAAATGTTTCAGAACATCAGACAGAATCCACTGAGCTTTGCAAATTTCCAGACAATAACTAAAATACAGAGACAACCAATAACACATGAGGGGAAAACGGTAGGACTGATTATGGTGACTAAACAGAGCAGAACAGATTACTACAGACTACTCTAATGGATTGAACAGGTTACTACAGACTACTCTAATGGATTGAACAGGTTACTACAGACTACTCTAATGGTTTGAACAGGTTACTACAGACTACTCTAATGGTTTGAACAGGTTACTACAGACTACTCTAATGGTTTGAACAGGTTACTACAGACTACTCTAATGGTTTGAACAGGTTACTACAGACTACTCTAATGGTTTGAACAGGTTACTACAGACTACTCTAATGGTTTGAACAGGTTACTACAGACTACTCTAATGGTTTGAACAGATTACTAGACTACTCTAATGGTTTGAACAGGTTACTACAGACTACTCTAATGGTTTGAACAGATTACTACAGACTACTCTAATGGTTTGAACAGGTTACTACAGACTACTCTAATGGTTTGAACAGATTACTACAGACTACTCTAATGGATTGAACAGATTACTACAGACTACTCTAATGGTTTGAACAGATTACTACAGACTACTCTAATGGTTTGCCAGAGAAAGTGGGAGAAAAGGAGAAATAAAGGAGAGACTGCCCACATCTCCTCTGTGCTTTCTTTCCGTTTTCTCCTTTTCTCTCCAACATCTCTCCACATGCCGATGGTACTTCCTGTCTATCTGAATCCCCCTGTTCATAATAGCCCCCCCCCTCTTCTCCCAACCCTTCGTTCCCACAGCCAGTGTCCCACAGGAAGGAGAAACATTCCACACATTTTCGGGAAGGTGGTAAGGGAGGGGCAGGAGAGAGGAAATTAGAGAGAAAAATTGAGAGAATTTAGGTTAACCTTTGTGAATGGGAGTCTTCTTCTCTCCTGGTTGTCATAGAGCTATTAGCTACACCAATCAGAGCACTCACAATGTTAGGTGGTTGTGCGGAGCGATGACACTAAGGCAGTGTTTCCCAAAGTATGGGTCGCGACCCAAAGTGGGTCGCAGACCCGTTTTTATTGGGTCGCCAATTGGCAGAGAACAAATGCGTAACAATTCTATGATATATAAATACATTTTCCTAAAACGAGCGTTTTTTTTCTACGCTAGTCTAATCAGCCCAGATGCTGTGTGCGAGGCTGTTTATCCCCTCCCCCCTCTTTTCTCACGACCCTGTACCTGACGTTATGCGCTCTCTGGTAGAGGCTGGGCTCGGAGGTAAAATCGCGATTGTTATTACTTCGGTTGCCTTGGCAGGAATAATGCCGAAAAGAAAATACAAAGTAGAGTTTATAAATGTTGGCTTCACCAAAGCCATTCGTAATGCAGAGGAGAGGCCTCAATGCGTTTCTTGTGGGGATGTGCTCAGTAATGAGACTTTAAAAATGAATAAATTGGACAGACATCTCCAAACGAAACATCCTCAGCATCACGGCAAGTCAAAATAAATTTTCCTAAGTAAGTAAGTCAGTCATTTAATAAATTGTTTTCTGTGTTTGTTAAAATTTATATACGTTAAAAACCATTTCTCATGACTCGTGTATGCGATGTAGATAGAGTAGCCTGGGAATGAATGAAAGAATACAGACGGATCGCGAGCGTAAACTCCTCAACCATGTCATTGCGTCTATTTTCACCTTTCAACGCGCACAACTCTGCTCAATTGAGCTGATACATACAAGGGCGTAGGTTTGGTCTCAGCTTTGGTGGGGACATGTGGAGAGAAATATGTGCAGACAAAAATAATATGTAGTACCTGCCGTATGACTTTTAGATGGCAATGCTGTTTGTCAGATTCATGTGTATTGTAGCGACCCTGATGTGATATCCCTGTATGGCGCAGTGGGTAGTGTGCTCGGCTGCGGAGCTGTAGGGTGCGGGTTGATTCCCCCCGCAGGACAATACAATATCTTATTTTTGCCCAGATTAATTAGTGTAATATTTATGTTACTGAGTATGGAAATGTATTATTATTATTAATCATATGATTTATTATACTTGACTAACCAATAATGTCAAATTATTCACCTCATTATTCACATAACAATTCATACTTTGTTGTGGTCTGTATCATAACTTTATACATGTAGATGTTATGGCAATTCACGTTGTATTTTTTCATGTTTGGGTCCCAGGGAGACACCAAATTTCTCTTTTGGGTCTCAAGCTAAAAAAGTTTGGGAACCCCTGCGCTAAGAGAATCACTAATAGAGGAGTACGATTTATTCACAAACTGACTGAGGGAATGGGGTCCAAATAAAACAGACACGATATGGAGAAAAGATCAAACGTGTTGCAATAATACCATTGTTGTTCTGAACATGAAATTCAGGGGCCCACATAGTTAACACACAGTTGGGGAACAAAGTAGCAACATATAAATCATCCTATTGGCAAATAAAAATACAATTATTCAAAAGCACCAATAACGGGCCAGACATTTTCAGGGCATTGAATATCCCTCGTTGCACAGTGAAGTCCATTATTAAGACATTTAGTGAATATGGCACAACTGTGGATCCACCTAAGAAAACATACACAGGTAGAATGAACACCAGATCGTGCACAGGAGACTCTAGACTGATTAATCAGCAGGACAATGACCCCAAACATGCATCCAAACTTAACTTTAGAGAGCCACTGTAATTACTAAAGCAGCCCAGCAACGTTCTTGAGCACTATTTATCTGTGTGTGAAACTGTATTCCTGTATAAGTAGAACCTCAGTGTGTGGCAAATAGTGTGCCCTCCATAGTGTGCCCTCCATCCTCCTGTCTTGCCCAGAACTCCCCTCTCTCCTTAGGTCACCCTCTCCCTCCCCAGCCAGGTCACTTTCTCCCCCAGCAGCCAGGTCACTCTCTCCCTCCCCAACCAGGTCACCCTCTCCCTCCCCAGCCAGGTCACTCGCTCCCTCCCCAGCCAGGTCACTCGCTCCCTCCCCAGCCAGGTCACTCGCTCCCTCCCCAGCCAGGTCACCCTCTCCCTCCCCAGCCAGGTCACTCTAACCCTCCCCAGCCAGGTCACTTTCTCCCCCCCCAGCCAGGTCACTCTCTCCCTCCCCCAGCCAGGTCACTCTCTCCCTCCCCCAGCCAGGTCACTCTCTCCCTCCCCAACCAGGTCACCCTCTCCCTCCCCAGCCAGGTCACTCGCTCCCTCCCCAGCCAGGTCACTCTAACCCTCCCCAGCCAGGTCACTCTAACCCTCCCCAGCCAGGTCACTCTAACCCTCCCCAGCCAGGTCACTCTAACCCTCCCCAGCCAGGTCACTCTAACCCTCCCCAGCCAGGTCACTCTAACCCTCCCCAGCCAGGTCAATCTAACCCTCCCCAGCCAGATCACTCTCTCCCTCCCCAACCAGGTCACTCTAACCCTCCCCAACCAGGTCACTCTCTCCCTCCCCAGCCAGGTCACTCTCTCCCTGGTGCTTCACACTGACACTTAAAAACACATGTTAGGGCAGAAAGCATGGTGTTGGTTAATCAGCGCTAGCAGAGCATGGTATTGAAGGTTTCGTTATGCTCTAATGGGCATGAGCAAAGGTCAAAGGTAATTTGCGCATAAGGATTTTCATTGGTTGACTCATCTATAGACACCAGAGCAAGCAATCATCCAGACAGGATGTCTCTGGAATGTCTCTAGTCAGGAGAGCGTAGTGAGAACAGAGTGACAAGCTCATCAACGGCAGAAGCCAAAGATACCGAAAAGCCTGGACATGGTGAAGCATAGAGTGGTTAAAGTAAGTATCACCATTTATCTCAGTGCACATATTTCTAAAGGTGCTATTGACATGAAACTGTTCCCAGATGTTGGCAACAACCCATTTAATCCATTCATACAAAAAACATAACGTTCAGAAAGTAAGTTGTGTAATAATGTGAAATGACACAGGGAAACAGAATATCTAAAATATATTGCATAATTTGTACAAAAGCCATTGTGGGTAATGACAGCTTCAACACGCCACCTGTATGGAGAAACAAGTCACATGCATTGCTCAGATGAGATTTTGGCCCATTCATCTGTGCAAAGGTGGGCCTCTCCTATAAACTCAGATATTGAAGATTCTGTGGGCCTCTCCTATAAACGCAGATATTGAAGGTTCTGTGGGCCTCTCCTATAAACGCAGATATTGAAGGTTCCGAGGACCTCTCCTATAAACGCAGATCTTGAAGGTTCTGTGGGCCTCTCCTATAAACTCAGATATTGAAGGTTCTGTGGGCCTCTCCTATAAACTCAGATATTGAAGGTTCTGTGGGCCTCTCCTATAAACTCAGATCTGGAAGGTTCTGTGGGCCTCTCCTATAAACTCAGATATTGAAGGTTCTGTGGGCCTCTCCTATAAATGCAGATGTTGAAGGTTCCGTGGACCTCTCCTATAAACTCAGGTATTGAAGGTTCTGTGTGCCTCTCCTATAAACTCAGATCTGGAAGGTTCTGTGGGCGTCCTATAAACTCAGATCTTGAAGGTTCCGTGGGCCTCCTCAATAAACTCAGATCTGGAAGGTTCTGTGTGCCTCTCCTATAAACTCAGACTTTGAAAGTTCTGTGGGCCTCTTATATGAACTCAGATCTTTCCATAGATCTGTTATTGGATTTAAGTCAGGTGATTGGCTGGGCCATTGAGGCAGCTTTATTGTCTTTCTCTAAAACCAATTGCGTGTTTCCTTGGCTGTGTGTTTGGGATATTGTCTTCCTGAAATGGAATAATATCCAGCAAATAGCTAACAACTGCAGTGGACTAAATAGCCCTTTGCTAATAGATACAACAGCTGTGCTCAATTCAAAACAATCACCAGAACACAGGAAGTGCACCCCACTAAACTCCCTGTGAGCAACAAAACCTCACCCTACGAGACACTTGCATGGTGAGCAAGCATACAGCACATGGTGATTGAATGCATTGCTTATTGTTTTCTTTGAAACAACTGTACTTGCTATTAGTTTATGGTGAAATTATGTTCTTTCCACTTCCGGATTATGGCCCCAAAAGTGCTCACTAGAACATTCAAAAGTTTAGAAATCCCTCTATAACCAATGCCATCAGTATGTTTTGCAACAACGAGGTGGTCTTGAGAGCTCTGTGCTTTTACCAATCATGAGATGTTCCTTGAGTGACACCTTGGTAATGACACACCTTTCTATTGGTCATCAGTTGGGACTGAACCAGCTGATATTAATTTGCACTGACACGGGGCAGTATTGCTTTCTGATTTCAGATTTCAGCTGGGTCTTGGCTTTCCATGCCTTTTTGCGCCTCCCTTTCTTCATGTGTCCAATACCTTATCCCGCGTCATTACACATTATTACACAAAACGTACTTTCTGGACGTATTTTTTATATTTTTTGTATGAATGGATTATTTGGGTTGTTCCCAACATCTGGTGACAATTTCATGTCAATGGCACCTTTAGAAATATGTTCACTGAGGAACGTGGTGACGTGTTCAATACTTATTTTACCCGCTGTACATGGTGCAGCCAGGGAAACATCTAAGCTGGGCTGGGCATCACTGAGCCACTAACCTATAAAAAGGCACAACTGATGCATAGCAATGTCTGAGTTTAGTGGGTGGAGAGGAGCGAGCAGGTGGACTGAGACATGAAATATGGCCATGCCCTGTCCAGCAGTTTCCTTCATCTTTATATGAGGTATATTGAGTAGGTCTGACCTACATTCAGTGGGTTGTCTGGTCATTAAGCGGTTGGCCATCTAAGATCGTTATAGTAGAACAGTCGCGTGGCCACATGACACCTATCGATTCCCGCTGGTACCGGTACCAGTCCAGTCCAGAGGGCAGGGGGACGATGTGATCCATCACACACACACACAAAAACATGAGCTACAAAATCTTATTATTTATATTTTGAGAAGAAATGGTGCAACGCTAATAAAAAGTTAGATTATTATTGAACACATGTGTTTTCCCGAATAGATACTGTCTGATTGCCTTGCGTCAAACATCCCATCATTTACTTCTGTTCTATTTTTGCACACGCCATGTGAGAACAATTGTATCAAAAACATGTACGTCTCTGTAGCCCGGTTCCACACTCCTCTGGCGTTTGTGGTACGGAAGGGGTTCTCCAACATGTTGAACATTAAGCACATTTTCCCCTCGTGGATATCGGTTGCTCTATTCAGTTCTGAAAAAATCTCCCGCGTGTGGTGTTTAATTGAGTGCTCTGCTGTGATGTTGGGTAAGTTTAACAATACTTTTTGATTTGCACTTTCATTGCAGTTCTCAAATAGTAACAACATAGTTGTTGTAGCCCATCAGCGTTAACCAACATCAAAACGAATATGAGAATTAACGTTCTAGTGGCTGAATCAGGAAAGCCCAGCAGCTGCAGTGAGTCAAGTTCAGAAACATGTTTTCAGACTTCTGGTAAACTTGTCAACGCCCCTCATTAGTTACTTCTTTGTCATTTCTTCTATAACCCAACAACGCTTGAAAGCATCAAACTTGATATTATTAAAAAGGGGGAAAACAACTTGTCCAACTTCATAAATGGCTTGAAGTAATTGTTGGCCTGTCTCTCTATTCAAACAACCCAGGGGCAGGGTGTGGTGGAGCTAGTGTGTGTGTGTGTGTGTGTGTGTGTGTGTGTGTGTGCATCGTCATCTGGTTACATTGCTCTCACCTCACTAATGCCAGTTGAGACAACTTAAAAAAGGTTAGTCAAAACTAAACAATAAATTGGGAAAAACAAATTGATTGTGGTGTATACCACATACTCATAAGCGAAAACATTATGACCTCTCAGATTTAAAGCGAAAAACATTGATTAGATCTTACACATGTCAAGACCTAAACAACTTTCACAAGGGCCACATTGTTATGGGCAGACAAATGGGTCAGAGTATCTCAGAAACAACAAGGCTTGTGGGTTGTTCCCGATCAGCAGTCGTGAGTATCTACTGGCAGCGGTCTGAAAAGGGACCAATCACAAACCAACGACAAGGAAAATGCAAGGATCATTGAAGATATATAGGGTTACTGTAGTAGTGTAGTACTTACTGCAGGTATACTTTACTGTTTACTACAGACATATAGGGTTAATGTAGTAGTGTAGTACTTACTCCAGGTATACTTTACTGTTTACTACAGATATATAGGGTTAACGTAGTAGTACTTACTGCAGGTATACTTTACTGTTTACTACAGATATATAGGGTTAACGTAGTAGTACTTACTGCAGGTATACTTTACTCTTTACTACAGATATATAGGGTTAACGTAGTAGTGTAGTACTTACTGCAGGTATACTTTACTGTTTACTACAGATATATAGGGTTAACGTAGTAGTACTTACTGCAGGTATACTTTACTGTTTACTACAGATATATAGGGTTAACGTAGTAGTACTTACTGCAGGTATACTTTACTGTTTTCTACAGATATATAGGGTTAACGTAGTAGTACTTACTGCAGGTATACTTTACTGTTTACTACAGATATATAGGGTTAACGTAGTAGTACTTACTGCAGGTATACTTTACTGTTTTCTACAGATATATAGGGTTAACGTAGTAGTACTTACTGCAGGCGCTGCAGGTGAAGCAGATATCATGATAGAGACTCCCCATTGCCTGACAGGCCTGAGTGGCACCATACACTGGCTTGTTACACTTCACACAGCTCCCTGAAATACAGAACATTATCACAACCAGATCGGATGCACACAGACACATTAGGGCTAACTGTACCAGTCATGTAGAAGCAGACATCCTATAATTTATTGATTTTTAGTTAACAAATGTGAATAAATGTTTACAAATGCAAAAAAAAGTGAATTATAATGACACATGAATTAGCAGTGGGTAATCTGCACGCATTTGAAAAACCGTAGACATTTTTACGTCTCTGATTCTTCACTAGATTAGTAAAGTATTAAATAGTTTCCTCTCAAAATCACCATGGTAAGTAAGTCATCATAATGTATGGCCAGCCACAAAAAGGTAGATTAAAATGAATGCAATATTTTGAGTTGATTGCATGTAGCCTAATAAGCAATATTTGAATAGTTGTTAAAATAGCATGCTGTGTTTAAACTAAGATAGATTACTAAAGTTATGTGATGACTTGGAGAGAACTTTGTGCTCCGTGTCTATTTCTTTCACATTGGTATGGTAGTGTCCAATTAATTTTTAACATTTTTTATTGTGCTTCCTCCTGGTTTGATGAAGAATAAATGGGAAGCAGGGCAATTTCTAGCAATTTTCTCAGAAACAGAAATTGGTAGACCCAGTGGAGCATATTAAACCCAAGGGCACGCCTGCAGGCACACAAATTATCACACTGGTCCTTCCCTAGACTATTTCACCCACCCTCTCCAAACCCCACCACTCATACAGAACAGGAACAGAAGAACTGCAGAGACATGGACCCAAAGAAGAGAGGAAATGAGCCAACGCGAAGAAACGGGTGAGAGAAAGGAATAGGCAGGTAGAGGTGTGTGTGTGTGTGTGTGTGTGTGTGTGTGTGTGTGTGTGTGTGTGTGTGCAATATTCATGTGTTCATATGGGCCGGCTGTATATTACTTGGCACTCAATACATGCTATATCTCAAAGTGTCATGTTTTGCCTTCAAAGACATGTGGAATTTTCATTTGACCTCCTAAATCATGCATGTGCATAACACCCACACACCCACACACACACCCACACACCCACACACCCACACAGACACACACACACAGACACACACGTTAAGAATAATGATCAAGTCAGTTGACAGGCAGTGAAGGTGGAAAGTTCCACAGCAAAGGAAGTCCAGAAAGAGTGAAATAACTCTTATGCCGTCTACCCTCTGAGGCATTCTGTGTGCGCTAACAAAAGTCTTCTGACTAAGCTGACGTATGGTCCTCTGACAGCCGAGAGGTTAGCAGTGAGCTGAGAGAAGGAGAGAAATAGAAGCAGCCCTGACCAACATGGCATGGATCTGCTCTAAGACAGTGTGTTATGCACATAACATTCCCCAGGGGAGAGAGGGCCGCGTCATGGAGAGTCCTGCCTCACCTCGTCTGGGCTGCTACAAAGAAGCTTCTGTCTGAGCTCCAGAAGACAGACATCACATGTTTCTATCTGCTTCTTCCACCAGACCACCGCCAAAGTCAGCGCCACAAATAGCAGTAAATGTCCAACACCGTGTCCCCCTTTTGACTATAACACTCTTCAAAAATGTAGTGTACTACATTAGAAGTTGATTTGGGACACAATATTATCAGCCACACGCAAGAATAGTAAATGGTTCACCTATTCATACTTTAGAACAATATGAGCTGTACAGTATACACCTGATGAAATCAACTTCTCCTGTTAACGACAACAGACACTTAGTCCCACTTTTTAACTGACCTTAAGTCAGCAGTCTGGCCAGTCATCATAGCACCACCTCCAACACTATATGGAAACCAGCTACCTTCAGACCCAATTTAAACAATGCTTGTTTTTTGCACAAATGTATCCAGCGATCCAATAATTCCAAATGATATTTTGTCAGTTTCTTAAACACTTCTCTAAACCCATTATAGACCATGTCGCCATTACAATGCTTCTATCAGTAATTGAAGGCAGAGTGTTGACCCAACAAAAAGCAGTTAATTACCTATTGCTAATTGCATTTGTTATTGATTTGGCCGCCATCTAATTTACCAGGCGTGTGACAGCGGAGTGAGGACAGGAGAATCTCCTCATGGTTGGCCCTGGGCCCAGCCACAGCCTGGACTATTAAAGACCATGCTTATTATTACTGAAAGGTAGGCGGGTGTGCCAGAAGGCAGAGATACACAGATATGGAGGATTAAAGCACAATCAGAAGAAACTAATTAGGCAGATGATTTATACCAGACAAAGAAATTGATTACAACAATAAAAAACAGGCCTCTGGCTAAAACCTGTTGTCTCTGTCGAGGTAAAGAACAGAATGAGCAACAACGAACAGAAACAAACACACACAGGGGTTTTCCTGGCACATAATTAGGCAATGGTGACTGCCCAACCCAGGGCTGCATGGGAAAAAATTGATTTGATTTAAAAATCGGTCAAAACGTTTTTTTTTTATTAGCTCAATCCAAATTAATTTGGATGTTTAACAATCTTTGTTTTGCACACTGCACAGTGACTTTACGGTTAGAGAAAGGGGTTGCCTTTCAATTTTGTTTATGTTGATGCACTTTAATTAAAATAAAGAAATATATATATTTTAAATATATTTACAGTTCGCAGTTATTTTGTTTGAAATGGATGGCGGGGGAAATCGAAGCGTAAACCGAGTTTTTTGTTATAAAAAAAATCGCAGATTTCTTTTTGGAAAAAAAATCGCCCATCTCTAGCCCAACCCTTGTTCCGCTGCACTCCACCAGACACCCTCCATGATATACTTTCTATAACATCTGGCAACACACACTAACTATTATAGCTGCCTCGCAGGTCCATGTCAACTTGAGACATTAATGCCCACAACAACATCCTCCTAATAGCAACCAAAATACACACAATATATTTGTTCCTTACATATTAACATACATAGAGATGTAAATATTGTATTTTGGAAGGGCGGTTGCATTGGAGTTTTATAAACAAGAAAAACCCTGACTTGACAATCGCACTGACGCCCTCACAACTATGCTACTTGATAGTATATCGAGCAAACTCATACATGGCAACTGTTAACTGGGAGGTTTCTGCACCTAGCAACCTGCTCAGAAAGAACGGGCAGTTGAGTGCACTCACCGAAGTAGTCTGCCTTTGGATGGGCGTCCATCTCCTTCTCCAGATGTTTGGTCAGCGCTTCTAATTTGATCTCGGCAGTAGATGGCCCCTGCTCCTGCAGGACATGAAGTGTGTGACTGGGCAGTTTAGGAGCTCTAAGGGGGCTGGGGAATTCTGGCTGGAGCTGGCAGGCCTCCCCCTCAGGGGACAGGTGGCTGTCTAGGTCAGAGGGCACCGCCACCCCAATGGCCACTTGGCTGCCCAGGACCTGGCTGTGACCTTCACCCAGGCCAAAGCTTCTACAGACACTGGTTCCAACAGCAGAGGCAAACGGGGGGTAACCTGCAACAGTGGCTTTGGGCTGCGCTTTAGAGAGTGCCGAAGGGGTTGGGAAAGAGACTGCCATCTGAGAGGGGGAAGGGTTCTGAGAGTGCCCGTTCTGGAGTCGTTCTCCCTGGTTGGCATTGGGTCTTTCGGCCAAGCAGTGTACTGGCGAGTAGCGGCCTGATGGAGGTGTAACAGGGACAGGTTGGGGAGATGGCTGCCGGGCCTGATCAGCTCCAATAGGAAAGGCACTCTGAGGTAGAAGTGATGATCCACCAGGGCTGGTGGATCCAGGCGAGGCCCAAGTGCCCGTTCCTGTTCCCAAGGGACTGTCGGGGTGACCAGAAGCATGTGAGGGTGCCTTCAAGGGACTGTTGGGGTGACCAGAAGCATGTGAGGGTGCCTTCAAGGGACTGTTGGGGTGACCAGAAGCATGTGAGGGTGCCTTCATGGGACTGTTGGGACTTACTGCTTGGTGTTGTTGGTAGGAATTCGCCTCAAAACGATCCTTGTTGTCATAAATGTTTCCGTAGCTGTATGCCTGTTGACTGGACGAAAGATATTTCGGAGAGTCATAAGGTGGGTACTGACTGGGACAAATGACAGTGCCAGGCGTGGGGCCGGAGTGCATGGGAGGCATGGGGCCAGAGTGTATGGGAGGCGTAGGGCCAGAGTGTATGGGAGGCGTAGGGCCAGAGTGTATGGGAGGCATGGGGCCAGAGTGTATGGGGCCAGAGTGTATGGAAGGCGTAGAGCCAAAGTGTATGGGAGGCATGGTGCCAGAGTGTATGGGAGGCTTTGGGCCAGAGTGTATGGGAGGCGTAGGGCCAGAGTGTATGGGAGGCGTAGGGCCAGAGTGTATAGGGCCAGAGTGTATGGGAGGCGTGGGACCAGAGTGTATGGGAGGCATGGGGCCAGAGTGTATAGGGCCAGAGTGTATGGGGCCAGAGTGTATGGGGCCAGAGTGTATGGGGCCAGAGTGTATGGGGCCAGAGTGTATAGGGCCAGAGTGTATGGGAGGCATGGGGCCAGAGTGTATAGGGCCAGAGTGTATGGGAGCCATGGGGCCAGAGTGTATGGGAGGCTTGGCCGCCGCTTCACCCGCCTGTCTGGAGCTATTAGTAGGCGGCCTGTCTTTGGAGTAAACCGCACTTTCTGCCGCTCTGTTGTGACCCCCGTTCATTCTCACCGACAAGTTGTTTTTGGCAATTTCCTCTTGCTGTTTCTGCATGTGAATCTTTGTCATTTTGGAGGCAAAAACTCTCCTGGTTTCTTCAAAATCGGAGTTGTTCCCCGCGTCTCGCTTCATTCGAAACAGCCCGTCCCTAGATGCCTCGTACATATGAAGGTCTTCCAGAAACTTACTTGCTTCAACGTCTAAATCGTCGTATTTATTCATCTTGAAATAAAATAACAAATGTTTTCTCTTAAAAACTATAAGCGTAAAAAACCTTCACACAAAAAATGAACAAATCCAAATCTTCGTCTCATCCAAGGCAAACTATTACCGGAGAGTATACCGTCCAGCAGTAGAGAGGACACTCTGTTACCCGGTCCAGCAGTAGAGAGGACACTCTGTTACCCGGTCCAGCAGTAGAGAGGACACTCTGTTACCCGGTCCAGCAGTAGAGAGGACACTCTGTTACCCGGTCCAGCAGTAGAGAGGACACTCTGTTACCCGGTCCAGCAGTAGAGAGGACACTCTGTTACCCGGTCCAGCAGTAGAGAGGACACTCTGTTACCCGGTCCAGCAGTAGAGAGGACACTCTGTTACCCGGTCCAGCAGTAGAGGATACTCTGTTACCCGGTCCAGCAGTAGAGAGGACACTCTGTTACCCGGTCCAGCAGTAGAGGATACTCTGTTACCCGGTCCAGCAGTAGAGGACACTCTGTTACCCGGTCCAGCAGTAGAGAGGACACTCTGTTACCCGGTCCAGCAGTAGAGAGGACACTCTGTTACCCGGTCCAGCAGTAGAGAGGACACTCTGTTAGCCGGTCCAGCAGTAGAGAGGACACTCTGTTACCCGGTCCAGCAGTAGAGGATACTCTGTTACCCGGTCCAGCAGTAGAGAGGACACTCTGTTACCCGGTCCAGCAGTAGAGAGGACACTCTGTTACCCGGTCCAGCAGTAGAGGATACTCTGTTACCCGGTCCAGCAGTAGAGAGGACACTCTGTTACCCGGTCCAGCAGTAGAGGATACTCTGTTACCCGGTCCAGCAGTAGAGGACACTCTGTTACCCGGTCCAGCAGTAGAGAGGACACTCTGTTACCCGGTCCAGCAGTAGAGAGGACACTCTGTTACCCGGTCCAGCAGTAGAGAGGACACTCTGTTACCCGGTCCAGCAGTAGAGGATACTCTGTTACCCGGTCCAGCAGTAGAGGACACTCTGTTACCCGGTCCAGCAGTAGAGGACACTCTGTTACCCGGTCCAGCAGTAGAGGATACTCTGTTACCCGGTCCAGCAGTAGAGGACACTCTGTTACCCGGTCCAGCAGTAGAGGACACTCTGTTACCCGGTATTGTGACGTGGAGATCCTAACCCGAGTTAAAGTTTCCACAGCGCGTGCCCCGTAACGTGTCCGACTCCGCGAGGAAGCAGTCTATTCCGGAATAAATAGAGATGGGAAATATAGAGAATAGAAGACTAGTCTACCAGGTGAGTCCGTTAACAGTACGGTTCAGTCCGGATGAATAGTATGTAGTGTCACTTCGGACAGCCTACACGACCCCCCTTTACTAACTTACGTCCCCCCCTCTCCTAACTTCATATGGAGCTCAGCGTTCGAGGCTCTATTCAATAACTCATTGTTGTTTGTAACTTTGTATCCAGTCGCGACTCCATTCCAAACGTTCCATGCGAGTTGTTAAACCAATTACAATTAAATATTCTGATAAGTTTAACCTCTTTCCCATATGCTGATACGGTTACAACAAGTGGTTAAAATAAATATGCTGAACGAAACCCCCGAACTAGAGGAAAGCCTCGACAACGTGTGTTCGTATTTAAAGGCACAGTGCAGAATAATGCTGCCCCAGCTTATGAGCACACAGCCTAACACCTAACACCTATGTATCTTTATGAATTTGATTTACTTTATTAATGTGTTGCACACGGACTGAATTACACACGGACTGAATTAAAGTAAAGGATTAACGACAGTTTGATTATACACGATTTACATTTGTCTATATGAAAAAAGTGTTTCAGCTCAGCTTAATACACGCTTCATTATTAATTATATATATATACATAACCCAATATTGGGTTCCCTCATGTATTAAATCTGGTGACTTTCCATAGACAGTGTCCGTGCTCCTCATTTATACGTAAACAACACATGTGTGCTGGGTCACTTTTAAATGGTTAAATTAATTTTACATCAAAACGAAATTCCTAATAAGTGATTAATTATCAACTGCTTTTGGGATACATTTTTGATAATGACAAATGGCAATGTTAACAACCTACATTTCGTTTCTAGTTGCCCTTGCTCAGCAAAATGGTTAAAGGTTAAATACAGCTTTAGCATACTGTTGCTCTGTCTGCTGAGCTTTATCTAAAAATACAAACCCATGACTTCAGTCTGAATCATGGCAGGAGCTGAATATATTCCAGGATTTTTCCCACTGGTTGTAAAAGTGGCGCTATCAACCTAAATGTTGTATTATATGTGCTAATACTGTATTTGCCCCATGTCATCAAAATCACTTAAATTCAAATTAGAGAGATTTAAAAAAAAACTTTAACATGTCCAACGATAAGCTTTCTAAACACTTTACTTCATTCTCTGACCTAATTTGAAATTGTATCAAATCTTGCAAGAATTTTCACAACTCCGCCCAAAAAGATTTCATAGAGAAGATATTTTATAGATTTAATAGATTTTAAAAGAGCTGCATGATTAACGTCAGTGTTCAAAGTTAGGTAATGGTTTGGTAATGTTAGGTAATATATATATTAATATATATTATATATAATATATATACAGTACGAGCACCATCATTAATTGAACAGTGACCATTTTCTGTTATTTTGATTCTGTGCTATATGCACTTTATGCTTGAAAGGATACAAGGACATTGATGTTGGAATGCAGACTGTCAGCTTTAATTTCAGGTTTTTACATTTTTGTTACATTTTAGAGTTCCCCTCCCCTTTTCAGGTACCAAAAACTGTTTAACATAATTTGGAAAGTTTAACAATAATAATGTAGAATGTAGTCACCATTTGTGTTATTGTGGTTGATTAAGATCGGAGTCAGATGTAAAGTAAATCATTGGAGTCATGCAGCCTGCTCCAAATCCTACACCATCATCCCAGTCCCCAAGAAACCAGGGATCACAGGGCTAAAAGACTACAGAACATTTGCCCTGAAAAGAGCAAAAGAGCATACATTTAACTGTATGGTTGGTAGGCTAACATAATGGAGCATACATTTAACTGTATGGTTGGTAGGCTAACATAATAGAGCATACATTAAACTGTATGGTTGGTAGGCTAACATAATAGAGCATACATTTAACTGTATGGTTGGTAGGCTAACATAATAGAGCATACATTAAACTGTATGGTTGGTAGGCTAACATAATAGAGCATACATTTAACTGTATGGTTGGTAGGCTAACATAATAGAGCATACATTTAACTGTATGGTTGGTAGGCTAACATAATAGTGCATACATTTAACTGTATGGTTGGTAGGCTAACATAATAGTGCATACATTTAACTGTATGGTTGGTAGGCTAACATAATAGAGCATACATTTAACTGTATGGTTGGTAGGCTAACATAATAGTGCATACATTTAACTGTATGGTTGGTAGGCTAACATAATAGAGCATACATTTAACTGTAAGGTTGGTAGACTAACATAATAGCGCATACATTTAACTGTATGGTTGGTAGGCTAACATAATAGAGCATACATTTAACTGTATGGTTGGTAGGCTAACATAATAGAGCATACATTTAACTGTATGGTTGGTAGGCTAACATAATAAAGCATACATTTAACTGTAAGGTTGGTAGGCTAACATAATAAAGCTTACATTTAACTGTAAGGTTGGTAGGCTAACATAATAGCGTATACATTTAACTGTAAGGTTGGTAGGCTAACATAATAGCGCATACATTTAACTGTAAGGTTGGTAGGCTAACATAATAGAGCATACATTTAACTGTAAGGTTGGTAGGCTAACATAATAGCGCATACATTTAACTGTAAGGTTGGTAGGCTAACATAATAGCGCATACATTTAACTGTAAGGTTGGTAGGCTAACATAATAGAGCATACATTTAACTGTAAGGTTGGTAGGCTAACATAATAGTGCATACATTTAACTGTAAGGTTGGTAGACTAACATAATATCGCATACATTTAACTGTATATTTGGTAGGCTAACATAATAGAGCATACATTTAACTGTATGGTTGGTAGGCTAACATAATAGCGCATACATTTAATTGTATATTTGGTAGGCTAACATAATAGAGCATACATTTAACTTTATGGTTGGTAGGCAACATAACAGTGCATACATTTAACTGTAAGGTTGGTAGGCTAACATAATAGTGCATACATTTAACTGTATGGTTGGTAGGCTAACATAATAGTGCATACATTAAACTGTAAGGTTGGTAGGCTAACATAATAGTGCATACATTTAACTGTATGGTTGGTAGGCTAACATAATAAAGCATACATTTAACTGTAAGGTTGGTAGGCTAACATAATAAAGCTTACATTTAACTGTAAGGTTGGTAGGCTAACATAATAGCGCATACATTTAACTGTAAGGTTGGTAGGCTAACATAATAGAGCATACATTTAACTGTAAGGTTGGTAGGCTAACATAATAGCGCATACATTTAACTGTAAGGTTGGTAGGCTAACATAATAGTGCATACATTTAACTTTATGGTTGGTAGCCAACATAATAGTGCATACATTAAACTGTAAGGTTGGTAGGCTAACATAATAGTGCATACATTTAACTGTAAGGTTGGTAGACTAACATAATATCGCATACATTTAACTGTATATTTGGTAGGCTAACATAATAGAGCATACATTTAACTGTATGGTTGGTAGGCTAACATAACAGCGCATACATTTAATTGTATATTTGGTAGGCTAACATAATAGAGCATACATTTAACTTTATGGTTGGTAGGCAACATAACAGTGCATACATTTAACTTTATGGTTGGTAGGCAACATAACAGTGCATACATTTAACTGTAAGGTTGGTAGGCTAACATAATAGTGCATACATTTAACTGTAAGGTTGGTAGGCTAACATAATAGAGCATACATTTAACTGGAAGGTTAGTAGACTAACATAATAGCGCATACATTTAACTGTATATTTGGTAGGCAAACACAATAGCGCATAAATTTAACTGTATGGTTGGTAGGCTAACATAATAGAGCATACATTAAACTGTAAGGTTGGTAGGCTAACATAATAGCGCATACATTTAACTGTAAGGTTGGTAGGCTAACATAATAGCGCATACATTAAACTGTAAGGTTGGTAGGCTAACATAATAGCGCATACATTTAACTCTAAGGTTGGTAGGCTAACATAATAGAGCATACATTAAACTGTAAGGTTGGTAGGCTAACATAATAGCGCATACATTTAACTCTAAGGTTGGTAGGCTAACATAATAGAGCATACATTAAACTGTAAGGTTGGTAGGCTAACATAATAGCGCATAAATTTAACTGTATGGTTGGTAGGCTAACATAATAACGCATACATTAAACTGTAAGGTTGGTAGGCTAACATAATAGAGCATACATTTAACTGTAAGGTTGGTAGGCTAACATAATAGTGTATACATTTAACTGTATGGTTAGTAGGCTAACATAATAGCACATACATTTCACTGTAAGGTTGGTAGGCTAACATAATAACGCATACATTTAACTGTATGGTTGGTAGGCTAACATAATAGCGCTTACATTTAACTGTAAGGTTGGTAGGCTAACATAATAGCGCATATATTTAACTGTAAGGTTGGTAGGCTAACATAATAGTGCATACATTTAACTGTATGGTTGGTAGGCTAACATAATAGCGCATACATTAAACTGTAAGGTTGATAGGCTAACATAATAGCGCATACATTAAACTGTAAGGTTGGTAGGCTAACATAATAGAGCATACATTTAACTGTAAGGTTGGTAGGCTAACATAATAGTGCAAACATTTAACTGTATGGTTGGTAGGCTAACATAATAAAGCATACATTTAACTGTAAGGTTGGTAGGCTAACATAATAGCGCATACATTTAACTGTAAGGTTGGTAGGCAAACATAATAGCGCATACATTTAACTGTAAGGTTGGTAGGCAAACATAATAGCGCATACATTTAACTGTAAGGTTGGTAGGCAAACATAATAGCGCATACATTTAACTGTAAGGTTGGTAGACTAACATAATAGCGCATACCTGTAACTGTAAGGTTGGTAGGCTAACACAATAGCGCATACATTTAACTGTAAGGTTGGTAGGCTAACATAATAGCGCATACATTCAACTGTAAGGTTGGTAGGCTAACACAATAGCGCATACATTTAACTGTTAGGTTGGTAGGCTAACATAATAGCGCATACATTTAACTGTAAGGTTGGTAGACTAACATAATAGAGCATACATGTTTAAAAAATAAGTCTACTGCTTTTTCTTATTCCTATTTTCCCCGAAGAGTTGCAGATGGGCTTTATTATTATTATTAAATAATAATTATTAAATGATAAAAGTTTTTCACATACAAGTAACTGCTCAAACTGTTTAGGGAGATATTTTGATAAAATGATAGAGAATAGCAGATTGTCCCTTTAATAGAGCCACACCTACTACCTTGGAGAACTTACAGAATAAATGACAACCAGAGATGACAGTCTCATAGTCCATGTAGCTGACAGTTATATTTGTGTTTTGTGGAATCCAGAGTAAATGAAATGGTAAATTAGTAATGAAACAGTAAGAGTAAAGTAAAGACAATTAATGGTCTGAGAACAGTATACAGCCAGCACCTATCTTCTGCAAGTCACACACCACACGGGTACTGTAGAATATCTCACCTTTTCAATTTTATGACACAGCACCCGCCAATAAACTGAGTAACCAGGTTAGAGGTGTTGGATTCCTCTAATAAAACACCTAACGTATCTCCCAGTAGTACTTCATTTAGCTTGACCAATCAATATAACTTCTTATAACTCAACATAACTGAAACAAGAGGATACTTCAGCCATCAGCAAACCAAATATTTGTTTTCTAAAAAGGCTGTACCAAGCCAACGGGAAATCCAGGAGACCGTGACACAACCTCTTATTGACACTTTTGTTTGCAGGGTATAGGTCTTCAGTTATTCCTGGAATGTTTTTTAACTTCCTGTTATTCTCCTTTCTTCCTTTTCACCTGATACTCAGTAATACAACACAACGGGTCTGGGTTAAAGGTCACAGGTTCACTGAGGCAGAAATCATTTCTTATGTACAATGCCTTTTGCCATTCTTTTAAAACGACCATATCCTCCCCTTTACCTTTTCTTTGTTTGTCTCCCTTATTTCCTGAACTTCAAATGTGACGCATAATCTCATGACCTGATGTTTGCATGAAATCCAATAAGGAACAGGTTTCTCCTCAGAGCAGTCACATAGTTTCAGGTCATACATTACTAGCTGTTTACATCAATTACATCCAGATCCAATGATACCTTTATCCATTCACTCAGCAGGGGCCAAAGCCCAATTATGGGTGAGGGCAAATCAGACACCCTTTATTATATGACATATGAGAAAGGACCGTAGAAGGTCAGGGTGGATGAAGATATGGACACAGACGGACTGGTATTTTGGCCTGGGCTTTACATATAGTGTATGAAAATGTTCTCATTATTCAGACTGCACATCTATGCTGCGTGAAGATAGTTATCTATGATTATGGTGGATCGTTTTTATTGCAACTGCTACTGGAATAAAATGTTCTAAGCCAGCAAGATGATCTGAGGGAATCTCTAGCTCCACCTTACAGGATTTAAAGGATCTGTTGCTAATGCCTTGTACAGTCTATGCCTTGACAGGTCAGCGCTGTTTTGGACACAAACAGCATGTTTTGCAGGTGGTCATAATGGTTTGGCTAACCCGTGTAAACCTACAGTAGCAGTATTATGTTAAATATATGTTGTATTGAAACAGTAACTGCCTCAGTCTGCAGAGAGTCGGTGCAGTTTTACAGATACCAGGGTGGCTGCGTCATCAGACTGTTACAAAATACTGATGCTTTTGACTGCAAATGTGGGGAAAGGTGTTCTGGGAGATTTGTAGACTACGCTGATAACAACAAAGCCTATCGCAGCTGACATTTCTCGTGACTTTCTTATTGGCTAGTGAGTTCACACATTGGTACACATCAGCATATCAATGAGATAGCTGGATCATACCTTGAGCTAAATGTGATTACGTAAGACTAGAAAATAGTGTGAAAAATTCATATAATTATGAACAGATCGATCTGTAGGAACAACATCTCTTGATATTCCTGCGTAACAGAATTGGGGTTGCCTTTCTGAATGGAACGTCTGCTTCTGGAATATTCCATTGTGTCCAATGGGGCCTTAAATCTGGAAAGTTAATCAGCAGTTTTGGAACTAGAAGCCACTGATGGAGGCCAACATAGGTGGGACCTGAACACATGTTAGTTATCAGTGGTGAGTGGCTGAACCTTTATTGTTTGGGACATTCTGTGGCTGTGTCACCTTCTCACCATTCATGACAGTAAGTTGATATAAAATATACAAATCAACATACTGTACTAGAGTAAGTTCTGTTGACACAATGGTAACAAAAATCATCAATATTGTGTTTATTTAACATCTACATGGTCTTCATCTTTACATAAACATGATGTCCCCGCTTTTGAGTGTGTGAGTCGCTGTTATCTTCTGACTCAACAACGACATCCGTGATTGGCCCGTCACTCCTCTATGAGGAAGTTGATGAGGGCGGTTCTTGGGGAAAGAATGGCCTTCTTCACGGTCCTATCTGCAAGGAGACGCTGTCCCAGATTGCTTCCCAGAACCAGGGCCCGTACCTGGTCCAAATCCTGGGCCATCTGCCGAGGCACTGATACTGTTCCAACCATTTTGTTGTTGATCTGAGAGGGAATGAGAAAGGGAACCACGGTAAAGAAACAGAACAGAGGTTGGAAAACATGTGTAGGTGCAGACATATTGAATAATGTACAATGATTGATTTAAGTTGCAGTTGGATCCAAGCACTAATTTTGTCAGGGAGTACAGAACAGGCTTTTCTCAGTAAAATAGGTTTTGTAACAGAGTTTAAAATATATTTTTGTCTAAAAACAGACTGTTGTAAGGAGAATGGGTTGGGTAGTTAAATCCCCTACTGTGTACTTATGTGTGTATGAGTGTGTGTATGAGTGTGTGTGTATGAGTGTGTGTGTATGAGTGTGTGTGTATGAGTGTGTGTATGAGTGTGTGTGTATGAGTGTGTGTATGAATGTGTGTGTATGAGTGTGTGTATGAGTGTGTGTATGAGTGTGTGTATGAGTGTGTGTATGACTGTGTGCGTATGAGTGTGTGCGTATGTATGAGTGTGTGCGTATGTATGAGTGTGTGTATCAGTGTGTGTATAAGTGTGTGTATGAGTGTGTGTGTATGAGTGTGTGTATGAGTGTGTGTATGATAGTGTGTGTGTATCAGTGTGTGTATGAGTGTGTGTGTATGAGTGTGTGTGTATGAGTGTGTGTGTATGAGTGTGTGGGTATGAATGTGTGTATGAATGTGTGTATGAGTGTGTGTATCAGTGTGTGTATGAATGTGTGTGTATGAGTGTGTGTATGAGTGTATGTGTATATGTGTGTGTGTATGAGTGTGTGTATCAGTGTATGTATGAATGTGTGTATGAGTGTGTGTATGAGTTTTTGTATGAATGTGTGTGTGTGTGTGTGTATCAGTGTGTGTATGAGTGTGTGCATCAGTGTGTCTAGATCAGTGTGTGTATCAGTGTGTGTATGAGTGTGTGTATCAGTGTGTGTATGAGTGTGTGCATGAGTGTGTGTATGAATTTGTGTATGAGTGTGTGTATGAGTGTGTGTAGTTCAAATATAAACTTTCTCTAACGTGGCAATTATGTGTGTCTGAACAGAATTAGTATGTTTACATCAAGATAAACACTTATTAGTTAGTGCAAGTGTATGTGTGTTTATATGAGATTGACTGTGTGTGTGTGTGTGTGTGCGCACACAAGTGTGTCGGTCTGTTCAGTGGGACTAACCGAGGTCTAAGTCTGTCATTATAGCCCAAGTGAGAGTGGGTTTGGCTCAGCTGGGCTGAGGAACCCACATAAAGGCCTCAGACCAGAAGAACACCAACACCATAATAATGGTGTGTGTGTGTGTGTGTGTGTGTGTGTGTGTGTGTGTGTGTGTGTGTGTGTGTGTGAGATCATGTACAGTCATGAGGCCAACTGGGGAATGTGTGAGGAATGTGATTAGAAAAAAACTGTTGGAAGGAAATACAGAGAATTTACTGTGAACTCCAAATGTGTTTTTATATTTTTAACAACTAAATAAACAACTAATGAAGCACTATTCATAATTGTCATTACAAAACATATTTTCCATCCAGCCCAACCAGACACCAGCAACAGGCTCCAAATGCAAAAGCTAGAACCACGACCTGTTCACTTCACAGGTGGCCAATTCTTCAAGAACACGGACCCTGTTATCTTCGTATAACATCGATCCCAGACCACCAATGGCGTGTCATGATAAAATGATGACAGATGATTTAGACGTGTGCGTGGCGTGTGCGTGGCGTGTGCCTCTTCCACACTGACATGGCGTGTTTGGCTAGTGCATGCCAATTGCAAGGTCACTTTGTCACAATTTCGATCAGAATATGAATAATCTCGCTGCCCTATTACATGGTGACCAAAGCAGTACTGAAGCAAGACAGGCTGGATTTTATTAAATACAATAAATGGAGGCATTGCCAAAACAATATGTGCTGAAATATTCAATATTTTACATTCAAAAGTATAAAGAAAGTATTTGGGTACTTAGAGACGGCACACAACAGATGAAGGAAGACCACCACCACCCGTACGATATGTCACTAGACAAAATATATAGGCTGGACTGTATGGTGCGTATCATTAGTTAGAATAAAAAAAGTACCTTATAGAGCCAGCATATGTTTTGAAAAATGTTTAACAGGTACCAGGGTGATGGCAAGAGGAAAGTGTAAAGCAAAAGGGACCTGACAATCTCATCTGTGAAATACGGTCGAGTAGTTGCCTCCCACAGTTAGAGTGAGCCAATCTAAACCCAATCAAGCAGGCATTTCACATGCTGAAACCAGGACGGAAGACAAAAAGGCCCTATTTCAGCCAATCACTGCCTGGAGTATAGCAGACTTCTTTATTGTACATTATGTAAATCAGTTCAAATACATCTAAATGGGGGAACTATGCAAATCCTTAAATCAGGCCAAATAACTATTAAATTAAGACAGAGGAAGAGAACAAGAAGGAAGAGAGACCAGATCTAAATGAATCGGGGGTTACAGTTGCTCTGTACTGCACAGCTGCTTCCTGAAGCTACTCTATAGTCCAGGGATGTAAACAGACTATTCAAGAGTCAAAACCCAAGGAAGGCAGCTGGTCCTGATGGAGTCTCTGCCTCCACCATCAATCACTGTGTTGACCAGCTATCTGCTGTGTTCACTGACATTTACAATAAATCATTGGAGCCCTGCAGTGTTCCAGCCTGCTTCAAGTCCTCCACCATCATCCCAGTCACCAAGAAACCAGGGACCACAGGGTTAAATGAGCCAACATGTTTCTCCACTTCATTCTCCAGCATCTTGACTCCCCAGGAACCTTTTCCAGGGCCGGTATGTATAAAGCCGCCCAGAGTAAATTTTTTGTCTTAAGTGTGTCAAAATTCTAAGAATGACGTCATTTTACTCTTATTCTTAAGAATAAGTGTGATTCATAAAGGTTCCTAAGTGTTAAGACTAGGTCTCAGCTCCTAAATTATTTAAGAGAGCTGGAGAGGTCTCTTAACCAGTTAGGAGTAACAAGATGGCAGCAGAGAGGTGGAGGCCACGCAGTTTCCAACCATGTAAGAATGTGTTGGAATTATATGATGACAAGAGATTTGATCAAACGATACAGGCTTGATCGTCAGAGTTTTCTTTTTGCATCTTTTTGTCTTTCCTTTATATACAGCTGTGACCTGTGAGTGCAATTTTTAATTATGTGATTCATAAGCTTAATTACTTAGATAGCATCACATTTGTCTATTTAATTAATGTGTTTAAACTCTATTAAAATGATGTGAAATTAATGCATGTACTTATTTGTAATTTATTTGCACAAAGCAAAAACGAATTATTCTAAATAAATTGAAATATTGAAATAATTGTTATGTCTTAATTAAATAATGAATTAATTGTGTCATGCTGCTTGGACCTCAACCTTGCAGGCTCACTATTGGCTGATTCAGAGGTTCAGGGTGGACATTTTGGGTTCACATCATTGTAGTCCTTAGTTCACAGCACTTAAGTCCCACTTCAGAAAGCACTTAAGAATCAGTCTTATACTTTACTAAAAGTTGCTTTTAGCTGCTTTATAAAAGTCTCCTACTCTTAGAAAAGTCCTACTCTTTACTAAGTATTTTCTGACACTTAAGTCAAAGCTTAAGACTATTCTTAAGAGCATTTCTTAGAAGTTTTATACATACGGGCCCAGAATCCTATTTAGGACTTCAGCTCTTCTTTCAACACCATCAGCTCTCCTCCAGGATAAGCTCATCACCATGGGAGTGCCCGTGTCAAACATGTAAATGAAACAGACTTTCTGTCCAACAGGAAGCAGCAGGTGAGGTTGTGGAATCACCTGTCGGACCCTCTGACCATCAGCACTGGCTCCCCTCAAGGTTGTGTCCTGTCCCCTCTTCTCTCTGTACACCAACAACTGCACCTCCAGTCACCACTCTGTCAGGCTTCTGAAGTTTGCTGATGACACCACCCTCATTGGACTAATCTCTACAAGGAGAAATCGACCGGCTGGTGTCCTGGTGCAGACAACTTAGAGCTCAATGCTCTAAAGACAGTGGAGATGATAGATTTTCCTGAGATTTCAAAGTGCAGCTTCTTTCTATCTATTATTAGAAACATTGTTTGAAACTGTGTGTATGTGGACTGATTCCCCAATAGGGATCTCTCAGACACTTTGATCTCTATACTGCTGACTCTGTAAACCTGTCCACCACAGCTGGATTACTGGCTGATTGACCAGGCACTAGGAGGTGCACACTAGGAGGTGCACACTAGGAGGTGCACACTAGGAGGTGCACACTAGGAGGTGCACACTAGGAGGTACACACTAGGATGTGAACACTAGGAGGTGCACACTAGGAGGTGCACACTAGGAGGTGCACACTAGGAGGTGAACACTAGGAGGTGCACACTAGGAGGTGCACACTAGGAGGTGCACACTAGTAGGTGAACACTAGGAGGTGCACACTAGTAGGTGAACACTAGGAGGTGCACACTAGTAGGTGAACACTAGGAGGTGCACACTAGGAGGTGCACACTATGCTCAAAAACACTCCAAAATAGCTGTGTGCCTCCAACTCAAACATGTGTCTGAATATCTCATGTCTACACATCAGGGCCCGTATTCATAAAGAATCTTAATGGTAAAAGTAGCTCCTAGTGGCCAAATTCTAAGAAAATTCTTAGAATTGTGGGCGTTTACTCTTAAAATTTAAGAAAAATCCTAGTAAAGATAATAGTAATTCATAAAGCATCTTAACCCTTAAAAGAGGTCTTAAGTTCAAAATTGTTAGGAGCACGGACGAGGACTTTTAAGAGACTTAAGAGTTTCTTTAGCAGAGGAGAAAATGGCCGAAAGACGAAGAGGGAGAAGAAATGTGTTGCAGACAATGGATGACATTGAGTAAATAAGACGCTATATATTAGATCGTGCATGGATCATGTTTGTGACTGATCTTATTAGAGACGTGCTAACATCTCAGACACAGCGCAGAAATGCCATAGGGCCAGAAATGAAAGTAATCACTATGTAGAGTTTAGTTCAGCCTTAGTTTGACGCTCAACTATTCCCTTAATAAATCCACAGGACAATTCGATCAAGTTTTTTTCGTTTGTAATTTTACTTCGTAACAAATAATAATTGGCACAAAGTATCAACGTATCAAAATACTGAACAACATTGAAGTGAAAATACAACTTAATAGTAAACAAAAAAGAGATTTAGAGTTAGATGTTAGATGTCTATAAACTGTATGGCTCCATTCTGTTCCATGTCTTACTCCAACTAACACAAAAGAACCTTATAATCAAACCCCAAAACCAATTAAAGGTGCGCACAGTTTTTAGAAAACAACACTAATAGCCACCTCATCACAATTCTTACGTGGCATTCATATATATTTATATATATATATGGATTAATCAATAAAACTGCATTTACGAATATAGCAGGCTTCACTGGTGTTGTCGGAGTAAATGATGGAACCCACATCCGAATTATTGCACCGTCGGAAGATGAAGACGTTTATGTTAATAAAAATAGGTACCACAGCATAAACGTTCAAGTTGGAAAGAGTAGAACTATTTTATCATTCTAAGCCAATCAAATATCGAATAGGAATTTAAAAGCATTGTAAATATAAAAATAGATGCATATACACATATATAATGTGTGTGTGTGTGTGTGTGTGTATGAGAACGGTCAAATAGGAAAAATCACGGATGTAATTTCAGAGTGAATACGTAGAATAGACCCTATACTTAAAATCACTATTTTTTCCCTTCATGGACAACCAACCAATCACAGTTTTCAAAAGATTGTGACATACATAGCAACGGGGTCAGCCCCGCCTCCTCACTAAGATAAAAGTTTTTGTCTTTTCCTTGCTCAGAGTTGCTCTCAGATCGATCCCGAATCGCTCTTAAGCTAAGACTGCTACGTAAAAGTTTTTAAGCTAACATAAGAGTTTTCTGAGAGGATTCATAGATTCTTTATGAATACGGGCCCAGGACATTTAGTTCACTTTGCTATCTTTCCTAAGAGCAAACTAAACCAAGTGTTACATTTTAAGGAAGTGCACTTTTAAAAATACAGTGGCAGTCAAAAGTTTAGACACACTTGTTGATATGTGAATGCCCCTGTTCAGGGTAGAAGAATCTGTGCGTGTGTGTGCGTGTGCATGTGTGTGTGCGCGCGCTGTTGTTCTGAGTGAGTGTGTGGAACGACGCTGACGCCCAGTAACATTTCAAATGGGTATAAATGTGTGGGTGTTTGACATGTAAACGTATGGTGAGGGTGCTGGACTTCATTACATGTAAAGCTTATCCCAACATGGTGATTCAATGTCCAATGTGATTAAGTACAACGGATATTCAGGAGACATTACCGACCATTAGGCATTAATAGTCATGTGAAAAGATGGTTCAGCTTGAAGGAGGTACTGAAGAACCTCGCAAACAGACCTTCTGTTTATTTGGGTGGAAGTCAGGAAACTGGATGTGGTCTTAATATTGAGGTCTTACCAGTTTAGCCAGCTCCAGGAAACTGGATGTGGTCTTAATATTGAGGTCTTACCCGTACAGCCAGCTCCAGGAAACTGGATGTGGTCTTAATATTGAGGTCTTACCCGTACAGCCAGCTCCAGGAAACTGGATGTGGTCTTAATATTGAGGTCTTACCAGGAAAGCTGGAAACTGGTGGTCTTAATATTGAGGTCTTACCCGTACAGCCAGCTCCAGGAAACTGGATGTGGTCTTAATATTGAGGTCTTACCCGTACAGCCAGCTCCAGGAAACTGGATGTGGTCTTAATATTGAGGTCTTACCCGTACAGCCAGCTCCAGGAAACTGGATATGGTCTTAATATTGAGGTCTTACCCGTACAGCCAGCTCCAGGAAACTAGATGTGGTCTTAATATTTAGGTCTTACCCGTACAGCCAGCTCCAGGAAACTGGATGTGGTCTTAATATTGAGGTCTTACCCGTACAGCCAGCTCCAGGAAACTGGATATGGTCTTAATATTGAGGTCTTACCCGTACAGCCAGCTCCAGGAAACTGGATGTGGTCTTAATATTGAGGTCTTACCCGTACAGCCAGCTCCAGGAAACTGGATGTGGTCTTAATATTTAGGTCTTACCCGTACAGCCAGCTCCAGGAAACTGGATGTGGTCTTAATATTTAGGTCTTCTACAGCCAGCTCCAGGAAACTGGATGTGGTCTTAATATTTAGGTCTTACCCGTACAGCCAGCTCCAGGAAACTGGATGTGGTCTTAATATTTAGGTCTTTACAGCCAGCTCCAGGAAACTGGATGTGGTCTTAATATTGAGGTCTTACCCGTACAGCCAGCTCCAGGAAACTGGATGTGGTCTTAATATTGAGGTCTTACCCGTACAGCCAGCTCCAGGAAACTGGATATGGTCTTAATATTGAGGTCTTACCCGTACAGCCAGCTCCAGGAAACTGGATGTGGTCTTAATATTTAGGTCTTACCCGTACAGCCAGCTCCAGGAAACTGGATGTGGTCTTAATATTTAGGTCTTACCCGTACAGCCAGCTCCAGGAAACTGGATGTGGTCTTAATATTTAGGTCTTACCCGTACAGCCAGCTCCAGGAAACTGGATGTGGTCTTAATATTTAGGTCTTACCCGTACAGCCAGCTCCAGGAAACTGGATATGGTCTTAATATTGAGGTCTTACCCGTACAGCCAGCTCCAGGAAACTGGATATGGTCTTAATATTGAGGTCTTACCCGTACAGCCAGCTCCAGGAAACGGGATATGGTCTTAATATTGAGGTCTTACCCGTACAACCAGCTCCAGGAAACTGGATATGGTCTTAATATTGAGGTCTTACCCGTACAGCCAGCTCCAGGAAACTGGATATGGTCTTAATATTGAGGTCTTACCCGTACAACCAGCTCCAGGAAACTGGATATGGTCTTAATATTGAGGTCTTACCCGTACAGCCAGCTCCAGGAAACTGGATATGGTCTTAATATTGAGGTCTTACCCGTACAACCAGCTCCAGGACATCAGGGATCTTCAGGTACTCAGGGTCTGGACAGGGCCAGGGCTGCTGCAGCACGTCTCCTCCCCGGGTTAGGAGGGGGCTCATGGGGTTTCTCACCTGGCTCAGCCCTACAAACAAGGGACAAATAAAAGTCAAAAACACTCAACTAATTTCACTGTATATGTGGTCGTTGGGAAAAAAAATCGACACGCCCAAAAGAGTAAGAAACAGTTACAAGGCACACTACAATCATCCTCATGTGACAACCAGACGTGGAACATTTTATTTTTAGAGAAAAGCTGCCTAGGGCACCGTACAGATTGAGGATGAACAAATGTATTTCTGTCCGTTTGCTGTCTCTCTCTGTTTGTGGGAGACCCACAGAGGGCTTCCAGGAAGGATATCAACTTCCTTTAGCCCTTTCTGTGTACGAGAGAGAGAGAGAGAGAGAGAGAGAGAGAGAGAGTCAACACTCATCCTTCAAATCCTCTCATTATCAGCTGAAGGATGTTGCCTCTTCCAGCATGTTCTCCTGTCTGTCTGTACTCCATGTTCCATCCCCCTAACCTGTACTCCTCACCCCAGCCCCCTAACCTGTACTCCTCACCCCAGCCCCCTAACCTGTACTCCTTGTCCCCTTCCCTCCACAAATGCCACACCCTGTGCTGACCCTATAGACACAAGGGACCGGACAATAGGAGGATGTTCCAGCGGACAGTAAGTGGGGCACACATCCTCTTCTGGACACTACTGTCAGGTCACCTAGACCAGCCTTTGTCCTAAATCTGCATCAACTCTATTCTTGTGGGCTAGTTTGTTTGCGTCAGAGAATATTTAGTTAGAATTGAATAGTGGAGGAGATATGAGTGAGAACTGTTCACCAAACGCAATACACACACGGTCTTAATGATTCTCCCTATCTGGTCAAAAATAAATAACACATTCTATAGTACGACTCAGACCGGTGACTATCAGAACGTCTCCAGTCTATTTAGGCAGGACTGTAATGACCAACATCTTCGATTTTTTATGTAGATTAGCATTGAAAAACATTGTTGAAATATTTAGTGATTAGTCCTGGCATCAAACTTGTGTGGTTTGGCCAGGATGCCGCGGTTACACCCCTACTCTTTATCGCTAGGTGTGGGGCCTACCTGCCCAGAGTTCAGAGGTTAGGTGTGGGGCCTACCTGCCCAGAGTTCAGAGGTTAGGTGTGGGGCCTACCTGCCCAGAGTTCAGAGGTTAGGTGTGGGGCCTACCTGCCCAGAGTTCAGAAGCTAGGTGTGGGGCCATGGGAGCTGTCATCACACACAGTGTGGCCAAAGCCTCCTCAAACTCCAAACTGTGCTGCACCACACAAGATGACACATTCTGAGGGGAACAAAGAATGAGAGAACAATGTCAGATGGAACATGCAGCCGTGTACAAGCACACCCACACACCCACACCCACACCCACACCCACACCCACACCCACACCCACACACACACACACACACACACACACACACACACACACACACACACACACACACACACACTCACACACACAGAAAAGTGTCCACTTACAGAGAGTGTGTTGGTGAGTCCCATGAGCCGAGAGATGGCTGCGTTTAGCAGGAAGTCCTCTGTGAAATGACCTGTGACCTGGAAACAGAACAATAGCATTATATCCAGCTCTACTGTCTCACTCTCCTGATAAAGCCTGTCCTAGATATGGGATTGCATAGTGGAGGGGCTCATAGTCTGTAATGTTAAATACAAAACAACATTAGGACCAAAGTATGAAACCCCATTCTCCATGTCATCACTACACTTTTGATAATGACGGGAAGCTTTAGGAACACTGTGCGTGTGTCTTCTGAGGAGAAACCTTTTGTCCAGGATATTGGGTGGCCAAAGACAGGCAGTACAAATGATAGCCTTGGCTTGTGGAACAGCAGACACTCGGGAGAGCAAGAAGATAATCAAACTCTGAGGGAGTCGGTGCAGAAACCAGGCTATTTATAAAGTGTGAATGCGTCACAAGAGGAATTAAAATCAATATCTAACCTCCGCTCTTCAGATAATGGTTCTCCTCTGAGCTGCAAGACTCAGGTCGGTAATACAACACAGTAACAAGAGCGTTACGACACTTTGTTGCTTAAGGTTCGGCAACCTCCTGAGGATGTTGGTCTAGAAGGTTCTACCTGTTCCACTGCGTAGTTCTTGTTCTCCCAGATCTTCTTGGCCTCTGCCTGGTCCTTCTTATTCATCACTGAGGGGTCGGGGATGCCAGCGTTTTGACGAGCCTCCCTCAGCATGGTCACCAGTCCCCATAGTCTCGACTGCCACCGCAGCACCCCAGGTAGAGCATCCGCTAAAGGACAAAACACACAAAACCATATATATATATATATACACCAGGTAGAGCATCCACTAAAGGACAAAACACACAAAACCATATATATATATATATACACCAGGTAGAGCATCCGCTAAAGGACAAAACACACAAAACCATATATATATATATATACACCAGGTAGAGCATCCGCTAAAGGACAAAACACACAAAACCATATATATATATATATACACCAGGTAGAGCATCCACTAAAGGACAAAACACACAAAACCATATATATATATATATACACCAGGTAGAGCATCCGCTAAAGGACAAAACACACAAAACCATATATATATATATATACACCAGGTAGAGCATCCACTAAAGGACAAAACACACAAAACCATATATATATATATATATACACCAGGTAGAGCATCCGCTAAAGGACAAAACACACAAAACCATATATATATATATATATACACCAGGTAGAGCATCCACTAAAGGACAAAACACACAAAACCATATATATATATATATACACCAGGTAGAGCATCCACTAAAGGACAAAACACACAAAACCATATATATATATATATACACCAGGTAGAGCATCCACTAAAGGACAAAACACACAAAACCATATATATATATATATACACCAGGTAGAGCATCCGCTAAAGGACAAAACACACAAAACCATATATATATATATATACACCAGGTAGAGCATCCACTAAAGGACAAAACACACAAAACCATATATATATATATATACACCAGGTAGAGCATCCACTAAAGGACAAAACACACAAAACCATATATATATATATATACACCAGGTAGAGCATCCGCTAAAGGACAAAACACACAAAACCATATATATATATATACACACCAGGTAGAGCATCCACTAAAGGACAAAACACACAAAACCATATATATATATATATATATACACCAGGTAGAGCATCCGCTAAAGGACAAAACACACAAAACCATATATATATATATATACACCAGGTAGAGCATCCACTAAAGGACAAAACACACAAAACCATATATATATATATATACACCAGGTAGAGCATCCACTAAAGGACAAAACACACAAAACCGTATATATATATACACACCAGAAACATGTTGACACGTGAGTAGACAAAACACATAACCATTTACATATGAAACACGTTGACACATGAGTAGACAAAACACATTACAAACATATAAACATGTTGACACATGAGTAGACAAAACACATTACAAACATATAAACATGTTGACACATGAGTAGACATATTACAAACATATAAACATGTTGACACATGAGTAGACATATTACAAACATATAAACATGTTGACACATGAGTAGACACATTACAAACATATAAACATGTTGACACATGAGTAGACAAAACACATTACAAACATATAAACATGTTGACACATGAGTAGACATATTACAAACATATAAACATGTTGACACATGAGTAGACACATTACAAACATATAAACATGTTGACACATGAGTAGACACATTACAAACATATAAACATGTTGACACATGAGTAGACATATTACAAACATATAAACATGTTGACACATGAGTAGACATATTACAAACATATAAACATGTTGACACATGAGTAGACACATTACAAACATATAAACATGTTGACACATGAGTAGACATATTACAAACATATAAACATGTTGACACATGAGTAGACACATTACAAACATATAAACATGTTGACACATGAGTAGACACATTACAAACATATAAACATGTTGACACATGAGTAGACACATTACAAACATATAAACATGTTGACACATGAGTAGACACATTACAAACATATAAACATGTTGACACATGAGTAGACATATTACAAACATATAAACATGTTGACACATGAGTAGACATATTACAAACATATAAACATGTTGACACATGAGTAGACATATTACAAACATATAAACATGTTGACACATGAGTAGACACATTACAAACATATAAACATGTTGACACATGAGTAGACATATTACAAACATATAAACATGTTGACACATGAGTAGACATATTACAAACATATAAACATGTTGACACATGAGTAGACATATTACAAACATATAAACATGTTGACACATGAGTAGACATATTACAAACATATAAACATGTTGACACATGAGTAGACACATTACAAACATATAAACATGTTGACACATGAGTAGACATATTACAAACATATAAACACAGCCATTTGCCTGTAACGTTCTGCTACAGCCTGATACATAACAGTCTGAGTTGTGTTGGTAGAAGTGGGGGTCACTGGTTACATGGTGACTCACTCTTGACGTCCCAGAGGATGTCCTGTTCTGGAGGAGCCGCGTACAGGATATAGAGGCGGACAGTGTCCACGCCGTACTGCTTCACCACCTCCTGAGGGTCCAGGCCATTGTTTTTCGACTTGGACATCTTCTCCCATGTCACCTGCAGCTTAGCATTACTAGCCACCTGCACTGGCTCCTTACCTGACCCAAAGGACAGGAGACAATACGTCTGTCAGCATGACCCAATCCATCTCTATTAGGTGCAGCCTCATCTGGAACGGCACTTTTACAAATGTATCGCTAGTAGAGTCAGCCATTATAAATGACAATTACAGTCACATTATTAAAGTTACTGGTAGTGCAGATTTGCAACTAAACCAGTATGGGAAAAGCAAATACTATCAGTAGAGGAAACACAACCCTCCAAAGAAACTGAGAGGAAACGTCTATTTACTCAGAGCTCAAGCTAATGTATTTGTGTATCTATATGTCCAGTGTGAAGGCCGTAGAGTGATAGAAAGTGCAGATCCCACTCCTAACCATCTCTGAATGAAGCGAATGACCAGGTTTACCCAGTTGCTAAGTAACAGTAAGTAGAGAAGGGCCCAAAGCTAGACATGTATATAAACACAAACTGTATATATTTACACAAGTGAGTACACCCCTCACATTTTGGTAAATATTTGATTATGTCTTTTCATGTGACAAAACTGAAGAAATTACACTTTCTACAATGTAAAGTTGTGAGTGTACAGCTTGTATAACAGTGTACATTGGCTGTCCCCTCAAACTAACTCAACACACAGCCAAATTATGTCTCAACAATAGTGAGTACACCCCCTAGTGAAAATTGGGAAATTGGGGCCAAATAGCCATTTTCCCTCTGGTGTCATGTGACTCGTTAGTGTTACAAGGTCTCAGGTGTGAATGGGGAGCAGGTGTGTTAAATTTGGTGTTTACGCTCTCACACTCATGCTGTTCACTGAAAGTTCAACATGGCAAAGAACTCTCAAAAGATTCCACTCAGAACAGGGCTCGCCATTGGTCGTTCAAAGAAGTTGAGTGCACGTGCTCAGCGTCATATCCAGAGGTAGTCTTTGGGAAATATACAAGTGAGTATTTATGTTTGCTGCCTGCATTGCTCCAGAGGTTGAAGGGGGGGGGGTGGTCACCCTGTCAGTGCTCAGACCATACGCCGCACACTGCATCAAATTGGTCTGCATGGTTGTCGTCCCAGAAGGAAACCTCTTCTAAAGATGATGCACAAGAAAGCCTGCAAACACTTCGCTGAAGACAAGCAGACTAAGAACATGGATTACTGGAACCATGTCCTGTGGTCTGATGAGAGCAAGATTAACTTATTTGGTTCAGATGGTGTCAAGCGTGTGTGGTGGCAGCCAGGTGAGGAGTACAAAGACAAGTGTGTCTTGCCTACAGTCAAGCATGGTGGTGGGAGTATCATGGTCTGGGGCTGCATGACTGGGGAGCTACAGGTCATTGAGGGAACCATGAATGCCAACATTTACTGTGGCATACTGAAGCAGAGCATGATGACCTCCCTTCTGATACTGGGCCACACAGCAGTATTCCAACATGATAACGACCCCAAACACACCTCCAAGATGACCACTGCCTTGCTAAAGAGAAGAGGGTGAAGGTGATGGACTGACCAAGCATGTCTCCAGACCTAAACCCTATTAAGCATCTGTGGGGCATCCTCAAACAGAAGGTGGAGGAGCACAAGGTCTCTAACATCCACCAGCTCTGTGATGTCATCATGGAGGAGTGGAAGTGGACTCCAGTGGCAACCTGTGAAGCTCTGGTGAACTCCATGCCAAACAGGGTTAAGGCAGTGCTGGAAAATAATGGTGGCAACACAAAATATTGACACTTTTTGGCCCAATCTGGACATTTTCACTTAGGGGTGTACTCACTTTTGTTGCCAGCGGTTTAGACAATAATGGCTGTGTGTTGAGTTATTTTGAGGGGACAGCAAATGTGCACTGTTATACAAGCTGTGCACTCACTACTTTACATTGTGTAATTTCTTCCGTGTTGTCACAACATTGACAATTGTTCAAAGCTCAAACGTTTACGGTCAGTTAGAAAAGGCACATTTTGTAAATGATGATTGTTGCTGGAAACTGCTGATTTTTGATGATCTACATAAATGTACAGAGGCCTATGTTCAGAAACGGAAGATATTGTAGAACGTTGTGTACTTCGGTACTCTCTTTACAGAGCAGCTTCCCTCTCTAACCAGGCACTCCCCAGAATATATAGAGTGGGAGGCCCCAGTGCACAGCTGAGCAAGAGGACGAATACATTAGGAGTGTCTAGGTTGGGAAACAGGTGTGCCAAGCATGTAGCAACATTCCCCAGAAGACTCAAGCTGAGATTGCAACAACAGGTGCTTATTCATTATGGGGTATTGTGTAAAGATCAAGGAGGCAAACGTTATTACATAACCCATTTTAGAAATACCTTGTACATACAGACACTCAAGAATTACTGGGCCCATTGGTAAAAATTATTAAAAAAGCATGTGACTGATGTTTTTCAGTTTTGTATACTAACGTGAGACAGGAAGTTATGGATGACCACTGAAAAGTTCAAAATAACACTTATTAAAAGTTATTTAAATGAGAAATGTATATTGGTTCCAAATATCACTTATTAAAAGTTATTTCAATGACAAATGTATATTGGTTCCAAATGCCACCACAACAAATGCAGGTGCGTTTGGTGAGGTATACGTTTTGTGATGAACGTGTCATTCTTGATCGCGTTTGATTTATTTAGAACAATATTACCTCAAATTGTCATTACCAACTGGCTCCAGGTATTCTGGAGGGAACTGTGCCCACCTGTAAAGTCGATGTCCTCTCTCTGTAGGTACTTCCCACTGTCTGCATCTCTAAACGTCTGGCCCTTGATAAGGCCCTGCACCAGCAGCTTCTTGAAAGGCTCCCTGGAGGGGACATTCAAATGACTTACTTTATTTAGCTATTTTACACAAGGATCAATGATTGACAAGTATATTATTATAGTATAATGTTGGAATGGAAACAGATACTTTTTTACATTTACATAAATATGTAATACAGTTAACCATTGCTGCAATAACAACTTCTAGTGTTTTGTGGTAAATATGCAGCTGATTTTCACACAGTATCAATAATTGTGTCCCATTCACTGTAGCAGATTTTCCCCAGTTGGTTTAAGTTAGTAATGCATTGATACAATTACAATACGGAGCCTCCAGTCACAAATGTAAATTCACCTCCATACTGTCTTCACATTATTAAAGCTATATCTTTATGTTTTATAGTATTTTCCGAGTCAAATGTATGTTTGTTAATAAAGCATGATGTACATGTTATTCCCCTCTGTACCACACGAGGGACAAATCCCACGTTTACCACCTTTGTAAATACACAGCCCTATGTAAGTATAAGGACAGTGACTAACGTCTTCACATTTTGGCTCTATGCCCCAAAATTTGGACTTGTAATCAGACAACAGTTAAAGTAAAATGTATTTCTTTATTTGAGGGTATTAGTGTTTATATTATCACACAATTAAACACAACACAGGGGAAACGTGGTGTGTCATTAATTAAAGGAAAAACACTTTTTAGCCTTGACGAGTCCAACTCTACAATGAATAGTTCAGACGTAGGCATGGATGTGTCAGCCACTAGTACTCATGGATGTGTCAGCCACTAGTACTCATGGATGTGTCAGCCACTAGTACTCATGGATGTGTCAGCCACTAGTACTCATGGATGTGTCAGCCACTAGTACTCATGGATGTGTCAGCCACTAGTACTCATGGATGTGTCAGCCACTAGTACTCATGGATGTGTCAGCCACTAGTACTCATGGATGTGTCAGCCACTAGTACTCATGGATGTGTCAGCCACTAGTACTCATGGATGTGTCAGCCACTAGTACTCATGGATGTGTCAGCCACTAGTACTCATGGATGTGTCAGCTACTAGTACTCATGGATGTGTCAGCCACTAGTACTCATGGATGTGTCAGCCACTAGTACTCATGGATGTGTCAGCCACTAGTACTCATGGATGTGTCAGCCACTAGTACTCATGGATGTGTCAGCCACTAGTACTCATGGATGTGTCAGCCACTAGTACTCATGGATGTGTCAGCCACTAGTACTCATGGATGTGTCAGCTACTAGTACTCATGGATGTGTCAGCCACTAGTACTCATGGATGTGTCAGCCACTAGTACTCATGGATGTGTCAGCCACTAGTACTCATGGATGTGTCAGCTACTAGTACTCATGGATGTGTCAGCGACTAGTACACATGGATGTGTCATCCACTAGTACTCATGGATGTGTCAGCTACTAGTACACATGGATGTGTCAGCCACTAGTACTCATGGATGTGTCAGCCACTAGTACTCATGGATGTGTCAGCCACTAGTACTCATGGATGTGTCAGGTACTAGTACTCATGGATGTGTCAGCCACTAGTACTCATGGATGTGTCAGCCACTAGTACTCATGGATGTGTCAGCCACTAGTACACATGGATGTGTCAGCCACTAGTACTCATGGATGTGTCAGCCACTAGTACTCATGGATGTGTCAGCGACTAGTACTCATGGATGTGTCAGCCACTAGTACTCATGGATGTGTCAGCCACTAGTACTCATGGATGTGTCAGCCACTAGTACTCATGGATGTGTCAGCCACTAGTACTCATGGATGTGTCAGCTACTAGTACTCATGGATGTGTCAGTACTCATGGATGTGTCATCCACTAGTACTCATGGATGTGTCAGCTACTAGTACTCATGGATGTGTCAGCCACTAGTACTCATGGATGTGTCAGCTACTAGTACTCATGGATGTGTCAGTACTCATGGATGTGTCATCCACTAGTACTCATGGATGTGTCAGCTACTAGTACTCATGGATGTGTCAGCCACTAGTACTCATGGATGTGTCAGCCACTAGTACACATGGATGTGTCAGCCACTAGTATACATGGATGTGTCAGCCACTAGTACTCATGGATGTGTCAGTACTCATGGATGTGTCAGCCACTAGTACTCAGAAGACTTCACCAGTAGCATTGACGGCCTATTCAATACATTTTAAAAGCCATTGTGTTTATTCATTTATTTTATATATAGTTTATAAACTATGTGCAATGAAAACATTAATTGTATTTCCAGCTATTCATCGTCATTTTATCATAAGCTTTGGGCTTTTATATTTTGTTTGATTTCTAATAAACTCTCTCACTTCTAATAAAAGTCTAATAAAGTCTCTGCAGATGAAAAACCTACCTATACCATTATTCTGCCACTTTAATACTCCAAAATAAAAGCTTATATGACAAGTTAGTGTACTTAATAAAAAAATATAACTGATTCAAGTTGCATTAGGTAATAATGCAACAGAAGTCAGCAAAGACATTCACTTTTTGGGCTAAATTAAACACTGCAGGTTTGGATCAAATACAATATATAC
>CM055738.1:19793643-19806143 GCA_029465975.1 Dallia pectoralis | reverse complement strand
CAGACACCACTGTTATGGCTAGCTTCAGACACCACTATCAAGGCTAGCTTCAGACACAACTAGCAAGGCTAGCTTCAGACACCACTGCCAAGGCTAGTTTCAGACACCACTGCCAAGGCTAGCTTCAGACACCACTCTTATGGCTAGCTTCAGACACCACTGTCAAGGCTAGCTTCAGACACCACTGTTATGGCTAGCTTCAGACACCACTGTTATGGCTAGTTTCAGACACCACTGCCAAGGCTAGTTTCAGACACCACTGCCAAGGCTAGCTTCAGACACCACTGCCAAGGCTAGCTTCAGACACCACTGTTAAGGCTAGTTTCAGACACCACTGCCAAGGCTAGCTTCAGACACCACTGCCAAGGCTAGCGTCAGACACCACTATCAAGGCTAGCTTCAGACACCACTGCCAAGGCTAGCTTCAGACACCACTGCCAAGGCTAGCGTCAGACACCACTATCAAGGCTAGCTTCAGACACCACTGCCAAGGCTAGCTTCAGACACCACTGTCAAGGCTAGCTTCAGTCACCACTGTTATGGCTAGTTTCAGACACCACTGTTATGGCTAGCTTCAGACACCACTGTTATGGCTAGCTTCAGACACCACTGCCAAGGCTAGTTTCAGACACCACTATCAAGGCTAGCTTCAGACTAGGGATGCACGATGTTCGTTTTTGGCTGATATCCGATATGCCGATAATTTTAAACTTGTTTTGGCCGATACCGATGCCGATATACTTGTAGAAGAATACATGATATTCCAGTGCCACATTTTATTTTTTATTTCACGACATGCACTTGTTCTCTTTCTATTTTCCATTTCCTAAACATATTATCAAATGTGAATGCAATTGCAACTGCTGTGTGAGAACCGGAGCAATTCGGTGAGTGTAGTCTATCCACTGGGCAGTGGGGCTCAACATGCTAACAGGACTGGTAAAGCTAATGAGACTATCGAGGACACTCTGGAGTTCCGGTAATGCGACATCAGTTGTGACGGCTAATAGCATAACACGGCTAATAGCATAACGTGGCTAATAGCATAACACGGCTAATAGCATAACACGGCTAATAGCATAACACGGCTAATAGCATAACACGGCTAATAGCATAACACGGCTAATAGCATAACACGGCTAATAGCATAACACGGCTAATAGCATAACGTGGCTAATAGCATAACACGGCTAATAGCATAACGCGGCTAATAGCATAACGCGGCTAATAGCATAACACGGCTAATAGCATAACGCGGCTAATAGCATAACACGGCTAATAGCATAACACGGCTAATAGCATAACACGGCTAATAGCATAACGTGGCTAATAGCATAACACGGCTAATAGCATAACGTGGCTATAGCTACGTCATTAGCCTGCTGAAGCCAACATCTTACTTTTCATAAAGTCTGGGTGCTGCTCGGGATACCGATGTCGTGCCGATATCATCGTGCATTCCTACTTCAGACACCACTGTCAAGGCTAGCTTCAGACACCACTGTCAAGGCTAGCTTCAGACACCACTGTTATGGCTAGCTTCAGACACCACTGTCAAGTCTAGCTTCAAACACCACTGGTACGGCTAGCTTCAGACACCACTGTTACGGCTAGCTTCAGACACCACTGTCAAGGCTAGCTTCAGACACCACGGTCAAGGCTAGCTTTAGACACCACTGTTACAGCTAGCTTCAGACACCACTGTTACGGCTAGCTTCAGACACCACTGTTACAGCTAGCTTCAGACACCACTGTTACAGCTAGCTTCAGACACCACTGTTACGGCTAGCTTCAGACACCACTGTTAAGGCTAGCTTCAGACACCACTGTTACGGCTAGCTTCAGACACCACTGTTACGGCTAGCTTCAGACATCACTGCCAAGGCTAGCTTCAGACACCACTGTTACGGCTAGCTTCAGACACCACTGTTACGGCTAGCTTCAGACACCACTGTTACGGCTAGCTTCAGACACCACTGTTATGGCTAGCTTCAGACACCACTGTTATGGCTAGCTTCAGACACCACTGTTACGGCTAGCTTCAGACACCACTGTTACGACTAGCTTCAGACACCACTGTTACGGCTAGCTTTAGACACCACTGTTATGGCTAGCTTCAGACACCACTGTCATGGCTAGCTTCAGACACCACTGTTACGGCTAGCTTTAGACACCACTGTTACGGCTAGCTTCAGACACCACTGTTACAGCTAGCTTCAGACACCACTGTTACGGCTAGCTTCAGACACCACTGTTACGGCTAGCTTCAGACATCACTGCCAAGGCTTACTTCAGACACCACTGTCAAGGCTAGCTTCAGACACCACTGTTACGACTAGCTTCAGACACCACTGTTACGACTAGCTTCAGACACCACTGTTATGGCTAGCTTCAGACACCAGTATGAAGGCTAGCTTCAGACACCACTATCAAGGCTAGCTTCAGACACCACTGCCAAGGCTAGCTTCAGACACCACTGCCAAGGCTAGCTTCAGACACCACTGTTACGACTAGCTTCAGACACCACTGTTATGGCTAGCTTCAGACACCACTGTTATGGCTAGCTTCAGACACCACTGTTATGGCTAGCTTCAGACACCACTGTTACGGCTAGCTTCAGACACCACTGTTACGACTAGCTTCAGACACCACTGTTACGGCTAGCTTTAGACACCACTGTTATGGCTAGCTTCAGACACCACTGTCATGGCTAGCTTCAGACACCACTGTTACGGCTAGCTTCAGACACCACTGTTACGGCTAGCTTCAGACACCACTGTTACAGCTAGCTTCAGACACCACTGTTACGGCTAGCTTCAGACACCACTGTTACGGCTAGCTTCAGACATCACTGCCAAGGCTTACTTCAGACACCACTGCCAAGGCTAGCTTCAGACACCACTGTTACGACTAGCTTCAGACACCACTGTTACGACTAGCTTCAGACACCACTGTTATGGCTAGCTTCAGACACCAGTATGAAGGCTAGCTTCAGACACCACTATCAAGGCAAGCTTCAGACACCACTGCCAAGGCTAGCTTCAGACACCACTGCCAAGGCTAGCTTCAGACACCACTGTTACGACTAGCTTCAGACACCACTGTTATGGCTAGCTTCAGACACCACTGTTATGGCTAGCTTCAGACACCACTGTTATGGCTAGCTTCAGACACCACTGTTACGGCTAGCTTCAGACACCACTGTTACGACTAGCTTCAGACACCACTGTTACGGCTAGCTTTAGACACCACTGTTATGGCTAGCTTCAGACACCACTGTCATGGCTAGCTTCAGACACCACTGTTACGGCTAGCTTTAGACACCACTGTTATGGCTAGCTTCAGACACCCCTGTTATGGCTACTTCAGACACCATTGATTATCCTGATTATTTGCCACTGACAACAGTTCTGTACTGTCCTGTATGTTTGATTTCATGAATGACCAAGAGAAGCAACAGCTACAATGTCACTGAGATAGAAAATCAAATAGTAATGCAATGCATTTAGTGTCGAAGTGTATAACAAAGACATGATGAGTTTATAAATTTAATGCTAGGTTTATTTGAACAATGAGAGACAGAATAACAACAAATAAATCCAGAATAACGGTTTTCAAATAAGTTATAAATTGATTTGCATTTCATTCAGTGAAATAAGTATTTGATCCCCTGTTAATCAGCAAGATTTCTGTCTCCCAGGTGTCTTTAATACAAATAGATTAGGAGCACAAGGGAATGATGAGAGCGGTGAGAAATCAGCACAGAAATACCCGGGAGGATCTGGTCAATGATCTCAAGGCAGATGCGACCATAGTCACCAAGAAAACAATTGGTAACACACTTGGCCATAAAGGACTTAAATCCTGCAGCACCCGAAAGGTCCCCCAGCTCAAAAAAGCACATGCACAGACCTGTCTGAAGTCTGCTACTGAACATCTGAATGATTCAGAGGAGAACTGGGTGAAAGTGTTGTGGTCAGGTGAGACTAAAATCAAGAACACCATCGCCACTCTCAGCATTATGCTTTCTTGGCATTTTTCTCCTAAGGGGACAGGACAACTTCACTTCACACACACAACAGTCTGTAACATCTCACACACACACCAGTCTGTAACGTCTCACACACACACACCAGTCTGTAACGTCTCACACACACACAACAGTCTGTAACGTCTCACACACACACACCAGTCTCTAACGTCTCACACACACACACACACCAGTCTGTAATGTCTCACACACACACCAGTCTGTAATTTCTCACACACACACCAGTCTGTAACGTCTCACACACACACACCAGTCTGTAACGTCTCACACACACACACCAGTCTGTAACTTCTCACACACACACCAGTCTGTAACGTCTCACACACACACACCAGTCTGTAACGTCTCACACACACACACACACACACACCAGTCTGTAACGTCTCACACACACACACACCAGTCTGTAACGTCTCACACACACACACACCAGTCTGTAACGTCTCACACACACACACCAGTCTGTAACGTCTCACACACACACACACCAGTCTGTAATGTCTCACACACACACCAGTCTGTAACGTCTCACACACACCAGTCTGTAACGTCTCACACACACACACCAGTCTGTAACATCTCACACACACACCAGTCTGTAACGTCTCACACACACACACCAGTCTGTAACGTCTCACACACACACACCAGTCTGTAACGTCTCACACACACACACCAGTCTGTAACGTCTCACACACACACCAGTCTGTAACGTCTCACACACACACCAGTCTGTAACGTCTCACACACACACACCAGTCTGTAACATCTCACACACACACACCAGTCTGTAACGTCTCACACACACACACCAGCCTGTAACGTGTCTCACACACACACACACACACACACACCAGTCTGTAACGTCTCTGACACCAGTCTGTAACATTTCACACACACACACCAGTCTGTAAAGTCTCACACACACACACCAGTCTGTAACGTCTCACACACACACACCAGTCTGTAACGTCTCACACACACACCAGTCTGTAACGTCTCACACACCAGTCTGTAACTTCTCACACACACACCAGTCTGTAACGTCTCACACACACACACCAGTCTGTAACGTCTCTCACACCAGTCTGTAACATTTCACACACACACACCAGTCTGTAACGTCTCACACACACACACCAGTCTGTAACGTCTCACACACACACACACCAGTCTGTAATGTCTCACACACACACACCAGTCTGTAACTTCTCACACACACACCAGTCTGTAACGTCTCACACACACACACACACCAGTCTGTAACGTCTCACACACACACACCAGTCTGTAACGTCTCACACACACACACCAGTCTGTAACGTCTCACACACACCAGTCTGTAACGTCTCACACACACACAACAGTCTGTAACATCTCACACACACACACCAGTCTGTAACGTCTCACACACACACACCAGTCTGTAACGTCTCACACACACACACACCAGTCTGTAATGTCTCACACACACACCAGTCTGTAACGTCTCACACACACACCAGTCTGTAACGTCTCACACACACACACCAGTCTGTAACATCTCACACAGACACACCAGTCTGTAACGTCTCACACACACACACACCAGTCTGTAACGTCTCACACACACACACACACACACACCAGTCTGTAACGTCTCTCACACCAGTCTGTAACATTTCACACACACACCAGTCTGTAAAGTCTCACACACACACACCAATCTGTAACGTCTCACACACACACAACAGTCTGTAACGTCTCACACACACACACCAGTCTGTAACGTCTCTCACACACACACACACACCAGTCTGTAATGTCTCACACACACACCAGTCTGTAATGTCTCACACACACACCAGTCTGTAACGTCTCACACACACCAGTCTGTAACTTCTCACACACACACCAGTCTGTAACGTCTCACACACACACACACCAGTCTGTAACGTCTCTCACACCAGTCTGTAACATTTCACACACACACACCAGTCTGTAACGACTCACACACACACACCAGTCTGTAACGTCTCACACACACACAAGTCTGTAACGTCTCACACACACACCAGTCTGTAACGTCTCACACACACACACCAGTCTGTAACGTCTCACACACACACACCAGTCTGTAACGTCTCACACACACACACCAGTCTGTAATGTCTCACACACACACCAGTCTGTAACGTCTCACACACACACACACACACCAGTCTGTAATGTCTCACACACACACCAGTCTGTAACGTCTCACACACACACACCAGTCTGTAACGTCTCACACACACACACCAGTCTGTAACGTCTCACACACACACAAGTCTGTAACGTCTCACACACACACCAGTCTGTAACGTCTCACACACACACACCAGTCTGTAACGTCTCACACACACACACCAGTCTGTAACGTCTCACACACACACACCAGTCTGTAACGTCTCACACACACACAAGTCTGTAACGTCTCACACACACACCAGTCTGTAACGTCTCACACACACACACACCAGTCTGTAACGTCTCACACACACACACCAGTCTGTAACGTCTCACACACACACACCAGTCTGTAACGTCTCACACACACAACACGTTTATAGCTGGCTGGGTTAATCTCTCACAGGGTTTAATCGAGAGTTCAGACAGGCAGCAGAGAGGATATCAGCGGTCGAAGAAATAACTTCAAGGACAATACAGACAGATAAACTTCATCTCACCAACCATATCCAATTAAACTTCTTTATACGCCACCCAATGATAAATTGGACATGAGTGAGAACAGTGAATGTCCTCTGACACCGCCAACCAGAAGTGGAGAGATAAGGAGGGAGCAGAGGTAACCATCTTAGTGGATAGACAATATAGTTACTGTCTGTCGCTGTGATCAAGAGGTTCGTGCAGTCAGCCAGACCACTTACATTATCCATCTGTGTTTGGCTGAGCTGTTGAAAAAAAAAACCTCTCCTCATCTCTTGTTGGTGAAGGTCTGCCTCATGAGATGGGCGATGACCAACAGCAGTGCAAATAGAGACCGGAGGACGATTATGGAAGCAGCCATTATTTAATGAGCTACAGGAAGGATTTTCACACGTTCAAATGTCAGTCACCTTCTCGTTCTGACTCACAGTTAGTAGGCTAGTGTGCTGAGCAGTGGTAATTGGGCGTTAGGATGTGTGTGTGTGTGTGTGTGTGTGTGTGTGATGGTGTGTGTGTGTGATGGTGTGTGTGACTGTGTGTGTGTGTGTGTGTGTGTGTGTGTGATGGTGTGTGTGTGTGATGGTGTGTGTGTGATGGTGTGTGTGTGTGATGGTGTGTGTGTGTGATGGTGTGTGTGTGTGATGGTGTGTGTGTGATGGTGTGTGTGTGTGGTGTGTGTGTGTGATGGTGTGTGTGTGTGATGGTGTGTGTGTGTGATGGTGTGTGTGTGTGTGATGGTGTGTGTGTGTGTGATGGTGTGTGTGTGTGATGGTGTGTGTGTGTGTGTGATGGTGTGTGTGTGTGATGGTGTGTGTTGGTGTGTGATGGTGTGTGTGTGTGATGGTGTGTGATGGTGTGTGTGTGATGGTGTGTGTGATGGTGTGTGTGACTGTGTGTGTGTGTGTGTGTGTGTGTGTGTGTGTGTGTGTGTGTGTGTGTGTGTGTGTGTGTGGTAAACATACAGACCGGCACCAGTATGTTGACGTCAGTTGGTTTATAATACCAATGTCTAATAGTGACATCTGTCACTCATTATGCAACCTTGATGAAAACAGCTAGTAATCATGTCCTCAATACAGAATGGACACATCCTAACTGGCACCATATTTCCTTTTTATCATATATTGTTCGACCGGGGCATAGAATAGGGGTTTGGTCAAAAGAAGTGCACTGGATAGGAAATAGGGTTCGATCTGGGATGCGTCCCATGTAGTCATTACATTCACCGGGACGATATCAGCACTCAAAGTTGATCTGCCCATGGGACACTGATTTGTCCTGTACTTTAGTTTGACAGAATATGGGGTGGTGATTGAGTAGAAAACCTAAAGCACCAGAAGTAAATGTCTAAAAAAACACAAGTTCTATACAATGTATTTTTCCTACCACCTAGATATACTGTACCTACCACCTAGATATACTGTACCTACCACCTAGATATACTGTACCTACCACCTAGATATACTGTACCTACCACCTAGATATACTGTACCTACCACCTAGATATACTGTACCTACCACCTAGATATACTATACCTACCACCTAGATATACTGTACCTACCACCTAGATATACTGTACCTACCACCTAGATATACTGTACCTACCACCTAGATATACTGTACCTACCACCTAGATATACTGTACCTACCACCTAGATATACTGTACCTACCACCTAGATATACTGTACCTACCACCTAGATATACTGTACCTACCACCTGGATATACTGTACCTACCACCTGGATATACTGTACCTACCACCTGGATATACTGTACCTACCACCTGGATATACTGTACCTACCACCTGGATATACTGTACCTACCACCCTGGATATACTGTACCTACCACCTGGATATAAAGTACCTACCACCTGGATATACTGTACCTACCACCTAGATATAATGTACCTACCACCTGGATATACTGTACCTACCACCTAGATATACTGTACCTACCACCTAGATATACTATACCTACCACCTAGATATAATGTACCTACCACCTGGATATACTATACCTACCACCTGGATATACTGTACCTACCACCTGGATATAATGTACCTACCACCTGGATATACTGTACCTACCACCTGGATATAATATACCTACCACCTGGATATACTGTACCTACCACCTGGATATACTGTACCTACCACCTGGATATACTGTACCTACCACCTGGATATACTATACCTACCACCTGGATATACTGTACCTACCACCTGGATATACTGTACCTACCACCTGGATATACTGTGCCTACCACCTGGATATACTGTACCTACCACCCTGGATATACTATACCTACCACCCTGGATATACTGTACCTACCACCTGGATATGCTGTGCCTACCACCTGGATATGCTGTGCCTACCACCTGGATATACTATACCTACCACCTGGATATACTATACCTACCACCCTGGATATACTGTACCTACCACCTGGATATACTGTACCTACCACCTGGATATACTATGCCTACCACCTGGATATACTATACCTACCACCTGGATATACTGTACCTACCACCTGGATATACTGTACCTACCACCTGGATATGCTGTGCCTACCACCCTGGATATACTATACCTACCACCTGGATATACTGTGCCTACCACCTGGATATACTGTACCTACCACCTGGATATACTGTACCTACCACCTGGATATACTATACCTACCACCTAGATATGCTGTACCTACCACCTGGATATACTGTACCTACCACCTGGATACTGTACCTACCACCTGGATATACTGTACCTACCACCTGGATATACTATACCTACCACCCTGGATATACTGTACCTACCACCCTGGATATACTGTACCTACCACCTGGATATACTATACCTACCACCTGGATATACTATACCTACCACCTGGATATACTGTACCTACCACCCTGGATATACTGTACCTACCACCTGGATATACTGTACCTACCACCTGGATATGCTGTACCTACCACCTGGATATACTGTACCTACCACCTGGATATACTGTACCTACCACCTGGATATACTGTACCTACCACCTGGATATACTATACCTACCACCTGGATATACTGTACCTACCACCTGGATATACTGTACCTACCACCTGGATATACTGTACCTACCACCCTGGATATACTGTACCTACCACCTGGATATACTGTACCTACCACCTGGATATACTGTACCTACCACCTGGATATACTGTACCTACCACCTGGATATACTGTACCTACCACCTGGATATACTGTACCTACCACCTGGATATACTGTACCTACCACCCTGGATATACTGTACCTACCACCTGGATATGCTGTACCTACCACCTGGATATACTATACCTACCACCTGGATATACTGTACCTACCACCTGGATATACTGTACCTACCACCTGGATATACTGTACCTACCACCTGGATATACTATACCTGCCACCACCTGGATATACTGTACCTACCACCTGGATATACTGTACCTACCACCCTGGATATACTGTACCTACCACCTGGATATACTGTACCTACCACCCTGGATATACTGTACCTACCACCTAGATATACTGTACCTACCACCTGGATATACTGTACCTACCACCTGGATATACTGTGCCTACCACCTGGATATACTATACCTACCACCTGGATATACTGTACCTACCACCTGGATATACTGTACCTACCACCTGGATATACTGTACCTACCACCTGGATATACTATACCTACCACCTGGATATAAAGTACCTACCACCTAGATATACTGTACCTACCACCTGGATATACTGTACCTACCACCTGGATATACTGTACCTACCACCTAGATATACTGTACCTACCACCTGGATATACTGTACCTACCACCTGGATATACTGTACCTACCACCTGCCACCCTGGATATACTGTACCTACCACCTAGATATACTGTACCTACCACCTAGATATACTATACCTACCACCTAGATATACTATACCTACCACCTAGATATACTGTACCTACCACCTAGATATACTGTACCTACCACCTAGATATACTGTACCTACCACCTAGATATACTATACCTACCACCTAGATATACTGTACCTACCACCTAGACATACTATACCTACCACCTAGATATACTGTAACATTAACAGCCTGCTTTGTCTTTGCTGGTCAAGCTAAAACAAACACTGCTCCTGTCTCCACCCCAACATGGTTGCATTTTCAGAAGGTGGAGCAGTCATGACTCCCACTGTCCCCTTTGAATGCTATGCCCTTGGTACTAGGCAACTAGCATAGAAATGTAGACTGGGTGGTTAGTGTTTCATTTGGACCCATGGTAAAAAGCCTTGTTCAATCACCAAATCAATTACATATTTTTTCTTTCATACACCAGAAACTGATGTGATCCTGTTGTTTTTCAGGCAGTTGTGTGGATATTTAGTAAATCTCACACAAACACAAACCCTTAACTAAGATCTTTTTTCAGAAATAAGGGTTGCTTAAGTCTATTATCCATATCCTTCAATCCTTTTTATCTCTGAAATAGCAAATGCAAGAAAAAGTTAGCTGCCAGCTTAAAAGGTTAAATACTCAATCTTCATCTACGATGTTTCACAGTTAACCGTATTTTGGATGAATAACTTTCTGAGTTCTGCCTTTGTTAATGTAAAATGCAAAGTGGTGAGAGCAAAAAACTGCAAAACAGGAAGCTTAAAACGATTTGCAAAAGGGTAGGATATTTCTAAAGTTAACAACAAACAAATACACATGAATCACGTAGCAAAACGGGACCAAGTGATGAACATAAATAGGGTCCTGAGTAGGGGTCTGACAATAGATCAAGACCACATTAAATTTGAAGACTATTTTTCTAGAAATCTTCAATTAGAAAATATATGACTGGAATTTATTTTTTGACTGAAAGTCACAAAATGCAAAAAAATACAGGTGAAATATCCTAACAAATAAATAACTGCAACCATAGTCAAAGTAGTACTCTTTCAATACTAAAACGGCAAACTGTGTGATGGCAGTTATAGCAGCTTCTGCTTCAACATCAACACTGCAGTGCTAATTTTCACCATGTTAAATATCAGTGATTTATGCTAAATCCGTTAGAGAAATATATTTTTAATTTAACAGATTTCAGAACTTTACCTTCTGATTTTTCATTAACACATTTTTTCATTAACACCTTTTTGTATGTTAAAGAGGATACCTTTAGGAGTATGATACAAGTAAAATAGCTTTTGATGCAATTTCTGGGACGTTATGTTTTATTATTACTGGACTACTTCTATGAAATGTCATCTTCACACATCGTCATGCTGATCTTGTGAGAAAGCTTTTTTCACCTCACGTTTGATATTGCGAGATCTCGCCACATCCCTGGGTAATTGGTAACCGAGAACAGGACTTAGTTAAAAAATATTTCCCGTTTGTGGGATCTGCCCCACTGGTGTTCTGAAAATCCCACAAATGGGAAATATTTTTTAACTAAGTCTAATGTATTTGGAAATATAAGTTCAACTGAATGTTTGTACCAAAGCTCTAGTGTCAGACGTCCTAGTGTTCCTACCTTGGACAGGTACAGCTGATCCAATCAGCAGCCTGCTTTAGAGGTGATGCTCCCTTCCCGGTGAGCGATGGTAGTTTGGGCAGGGTAACAGGAAGTTCCTCCTCAGGGACAGCCACAGAACCACAAGACCCACAATGCACCACAGGAATGGGTGTGCCCCAGTAACGCTGTCTGGAAATCAGCCAATCCCGGAG